>OY720430.1:197213856-197347950 GCA_963082735.1 Pocota personata | reverse complement strand
AAATAGCAAAGTTATTCTATCCTTCTGTATTTTACCACCAGTGGGATTTTCCCCTTTAAAAGCCATTGTACCACTAGGTAAGGCACGATAACATAAACCACATTAAACACATTTTGAGGACAATAATTTTTAATCAAGCTATGAAATTGTCAACATCAGCCCTTTCTCCTTGAATTTTTTGAAAAACTATGTTATGACGATTTTTCCATCGTGTAAGCCAACCGTTACTAGCCTCAAAGTGTTCTAAGTATTTGTGCAAATTTTATTGCCTGTTCTTTAAGCATTAGACCCGTCATAACTGCGTTCCTAGTTCGCATCTCCCGGAACCAGATAATCATAAAATTATCAATTTCTTCGTAGATTTATAGCCAAAAAATTGTTAAGTTTACCTGTCCGCATCCGTTTTCTTTGAATGTTACCACACTCCAGAGATATTTTTCTTATTTCAATTTCATTTTTTGCAATTTTTGAAACGGTGGAAACATCGCAGTTAAATTTATGGGCAATGTTTTTCCTTGTTTCACCTTTTTTTTAAATGTTCTAAGATTTGAATCTTTTGCTTTACTGATAAAGGTTTTCTTTTGCATATTGCCACGTTCATCCTGCTGATTTCTGATTAGAATACTAAAGCTAAATAAAACAGTTTTCATTCAAATAGCAACAAACCTATTTGAATTTGAAAACAAGAATGCAATACGTGACAGTCTAAAAACGCAGAGAAATTCAAGTTCAAGTAAAAAATAAGCACAGAACAAGAAGATGTGGTGGTAATTATATTTTAAACCTATTACCTTTACTACACAAGCACATAAAAGTATACTTCCAACGACAATATGCATGTGTGACAACTACATTTTCCATATTTCTACAGGTGTGTTCTTAAGCGGAATAAATTCTTTAAAAAATGATTTTGTCGGGTTCATTTTTGAATGACTTTATGCGGGTTCTGATATTAAACGAGATGCTACAAATAGGTTGAATTCCAATATGAATTATGTAA
This sequence comes from Pocota personata, assembly GCA_963082735.1. Classification (NCBI taxonomy): domain Eukaryota; kingdom Metazoa; phylum Arthropoda; class Insecta; order Diptera; family Syrphidae; genus Pocota; species Pocota personata. Next base: position 197,346,950 of record OY720430.1, on the reverse strand, counting down.
AAAAGGCATTTGGTTTAAACATTTTGTGATATAAAGCGATTTGTGCTTCAAAGCGATGGGATATTATTCGGATTTGACTGTATCTCCCAATAAGCCCATACATTTTTCTGTAGCGCCTGTTCAATTCATTTTTTTTTTCTTCTTTACATGTACTTTCCAGCGCAGTTTAGTATCTAGAGTCATGCCTAGATATTGCAGCCATTTGAATATTCCACTACATTTTTATTCACGATTACTGAAATGTGTGGTACATTTTTATACGTAAAATGAATATGAATTGACTTTAGGTCATTCAATCTAATTTGCCATTTTTTAGTCCATTCTGAGATATATTTTACTGCTTTTTTAAGCTTTTTTGTTGCTACGTCCATAGTTTCTCCCACAGCAAGTGCAGCAGTATCATCTACAAAAGTTGTTATAGTGATGTCTCCACTTTCTGTTAGATCGCTAGTAAATAAAAGGTATAGTACTGGATCTAGTACACTGCCTTGTGGTACACCAGTTTTAATTTCTCTTAATGTTAAGTACTCTGTTTCTTGTTTAATTCTTAAGACTCGCTGTAATATAGAGTACTCTAGAAATTTTGAATACTACTTCGGCAGTTATTTGTATAATTCATGGATTAGGCCTATGTGCCATACTCTCTCGAAATCTTGTGCTATATCAAGAAATATAGTACAGCATATCTTTTTCTCTTCAAATGCTCTTTCGATTTTATCTGTGATTCTATGCACCTGATCAATCGTAGAGTATGTAACGATTTTTCTTCAATTGTTTTTACAGGTGTTTCACCAGCAACTTTTCTAATAATTTGGACAACATTGGTAATAGCGATATTCTTCGATTTGCCTGGTTTTGGTATCAATATTACCTCCACGGCTTTCCACATCCTTGGCACATACCGTAACCTGAATCCAGCACTTATAATCTGGCTAGTTTCGGTCCATTTTTAGCTGTAAGCGGCCTAATAAGTCTGTCTTCTTTGCACGTTTCTTCCATTTCCCGACAATCCTTATCTTCATAAGGTTGCAAAATGTTTTCAAAAATGGAACTATGGTAACGAACCAATTGATCTAGTTGGCCAATACAAATATCTTTGAATTTTAATAAAAAACAATGGAAACTGGAATCCACACAAAGATACGAGTATCTACTGTGAAATTATGGAGTAAACTCCTCTTTATCCCAAATATACCACACGAAGTTAAATATAAAGTCTTCAAGGCAACTGTAAAAAATGTAATGTTTTATGGAGTTAAGTGTGCGATTACACGAAGTAGAAAAACTTCCGGCTTACTACATAAAACGAACGTTAATCTCCCAACAAATACACCATGATATACTTAGAAAGCGGACTGTCCCCCCTTCACATAGATACCTTTAAAATTCACATTGATTATGTTATTAAAACTTGACACATGGTACCAATCTTTGGTACCTGATATGGACAGATTCATGCTATCAATTCTAAATTAACTTCAACACAGACGTAAGGAATACAGAAGATACAAAAAAAAAGTCATGTATAATGTTTTGAAATCTTTGGATTGCTGCCTATGAAATGAATTTAAACAAGAGATGAATAGAGAACATTATCCCAATCTCATGCACAACCTATGTGAACTATTTCAATAAGACTCATAGCGCTGACATGATATTCGCAATTTTTAAAACTCTGGAACTGCACTATGTGCTACACAATCCAATCATGTTCATGTGCAATTTGAGAACTCGGGAAAATGTTTTGAATCTCATAGGAAAATGTCCTATTCTAATGCAACTTCACCGAATCCATCTAGGCGTTGGATCAATGTCGCTCAAAAGTTGTTACAACTTTCGAAATTCATCAAAGGCAGTATGCGATATCTACGAGTATGTCGTCAATCTGGCAGACAGCTTAGGGCATTTGTGAATATCCTGAACTTTGTAACTCATTGTAAAACAATCTGAAATTTAAAATAAAGTCTTTCAGTCTAATCTATCTATTGTCCTATTATTTCGCCACTCACTGTGCAAAATTTAAGTCCATTTTCCATTTTTTTTGTTTTATGAAACCCGGATAAATAGGATTTCACTGATATTGCGAGAACAAAATAGTGTGAGGATACCATAGCTGGGGTGGTGTTTATGTCTCATTGATTTATATGTGTTTGGGTTTTAAATAGGCTTCATTACATAAATAATTAATTGCGTTCGGCAATTTCCGAAAGCTTGTGATTTATATCCTTGGGATTAGGATAACGGTGTAATACAATGCGTAAATAAATTCTCTCTTTTTTTTACCCTCGGTCCGATGTTTGTGTGCAAATGAAGATTCCCAATCGGAAGGGATTAAACACGCTTATTATATGGCGGATGGAGTATTATTAGATATACGAATATGTATTTATGTGCAATTTAAGCGCACTGACTGTTTGTTTTACCCTACTAAGCTGTTGATTAGGCAGCAAAATCGGTTACCAATGGAATTTAAAAGTTTATTTTAAATTAATTGTAACCTTACTCGTATATGGATTTTTTTATTCTCCAGTATTTTACGGATATAGCACATATTGAAATTGGAATAAAACAGGATGCTTTGGTTTTGCAACCAACCCACACATTTATTTCGCAGAGTGTTTAACCACTAAATGCCTGTAATGTGTGGAACTGTGACTTATCCATTACTTCTTTTTAATGTCGACCTTTACAGTGGGATTTTTGGTTGGGCCAACTGTTAGTTTCTTTTTTAAAATTGCTGTAAAAAAATCCATTTAATATTTGCCAGAGTTTTTTTTTATTTTATTGAAGAGAGTACACTTTCCTATTATTTGTGTGAAATAATTTCATTTAAATGGCTGCCGCGGCTGGCTTGGTAGTAGCGCATCCTGTCATCGCAATTTTGGAGTATATTTTCGATAGTTTTAGGATCTATTTCACGAATACCTCGATCAATATTGTGTTTAACTGCCTGAATCGTTTCTGGATTGTCCGCATAACGTCAATGTTTAACAAAACCCTACAAAAAAAAAAAAAGTTCAACGGCGCACAGTTATTTACTTTTTCGTTGCTAAACTCGTAACTTTTGAACCTCTTCAGCGGTTTCAATAACTTGTGTTGAATGTATGTTCTTCGGACTACAGGGTGACGAGTATTTTTTTTAAAAAATAAGAATTTTTTCGATAACAGTACTTTAAAAAGGTTAAAGCAAGAGGAGTACCTTACATCGAGCATGCTTCTTATTAATATTGATGATGATGGATGTGGGAACTAACACAGGGTGACACTCATATTGTAATCTATTTCTTTTTAACCGAAAGTAAAATAAAGGAATATTTTTTTTTTTAAATATATATTTATAAAGAATAGTTTTTAATCTAAAACAAAATGGAAAATATTGTAAAATTATGCAAATCTTTATACCGAATTGGTCTGCAAAAATAATCAGATGATGGTCTCGGATTTTTCCAATGCTCAGCTATTTCACTTTTAAGATGAAGTGGGGCTAATAATACCATCAACATGTTCGCATCCAATACAATTTGGCTATATGCTGAACTTATTGTTTGTTTATACGAACTTTGTCCAGAAAATCCATTGCATCTCAATTTGCTTAACATATTAAGACTTGTTGACAATGATTGTAACTCCTGATCCATCAATTCTTAAAGATTCACCTCAATCGATGCTCTGTTTCCTGGCAGTTACTTGAAATGGTTTCTTTTTAGTATCAGTTAAAATTGTATAGCTTGGAAGACATTATATTTGATAGGCTCCACTCCATAGTGTACACTTTCCTTTATACGTTGTACTTGAAGTGATTCAAAACTGCTTTCATGATATCCGCTTTTTTCGTATGGTGATACTTGTTTTAATACAAACTTAATGCAGTCGAGATATCCTCTGTTATAATATTTCATGTAGCGCTCGATAGTTCTTTTTTTGTGTAAACGGAACATACATCCAAGGATTTTAAAGGCCTTGATCTTGATGTACTTGGTGAATCGTCGTCTTTGGTTACTTCACCAACTTCAAAAGAGAATATTTACAACACTTTCTTCAAAAAGTCTTCGTTCTTTTCAATAAATACATATTCTTTTCAATTTAAAATAAGAATATAGATTTTTCAGCTTGCTTTCAATTTCTTCCGTAATATTTATTTCACAATTATTGTATTCTCTTTGAACAACCACTTCAAATAACGGGCATTTGAAACACCGACAAAATGTTTCTGCTCTGCACTGTTGTTGATCTCAGATGTTGATTGGGATACCTAATGTCATCACACCAATGATGCAGAACTTATATAGACCGTGTAATGGCCCCGACCCATGGAATCCATTAATCCGTTGCTGCGTCGTTTTAAAATGACACATAAATAGAATACAGGTATTCTTATGGAAGGTGGCCCATAACCGCCACATGTATGAACTACGATGGATAAAGTAGGTTCACTTTCACGAGAGTAAACACTTTCATTGGTGGAAGCATTGAGAGAAAAGAGAAACTGTCATCGCCGTTGACAATCGGTTGACATTTCAATCTGTCAACGATTGTATGGGACTGTTCTTTCTGGCAATACGTGAACGTCGCCGTCAACCTTCAACGGAACAATGTCGACGGATTCTATGCGTCGAGGCCTTAATATTACAATAATTACAAAAAAAAAAGAGCAGGTTTGTACCCATTTCAAGAGAGAGAGTAAGAGAGAGCACAGCACTGCCTGCAAAGTACGTATAGTTTCTGAGGTCGCTATTGTAAATCCAAGTATCAAAAACACGTGGGCCTTATTTTAAACAAATCCCTTTATTTCGTAAATTAGCAATATGGGGCAGCTGGCTAAATTTTTTTTTGTAGCTCTATGAGAATTTAAAAAAAATGTACCTACATAAAAATATTAAGCAAAATTGTATTTTTTTTTTTTTCTTACATTTTAATTTACTTAAAGATCAATAAAACCGAACTGTAACTAAAGAAAAGTGTCATGAGACTTCATATATATAAGTATATTTTTTTTTTATTCCTTACAGTTTATATAGCACAAAGATAGCCCCAGTTCATTTCCTCAGTTTTTAGAGGAAAAAAAATTGCTTATCATGTCTCTGTAGCGCTCTCCGTTGACCATAGAATTAAAAATTGGTCAATAATGCCGCCATTCCACAAACCATACAAACTCTCGGCTGAGTGCACAGGACGAACACGGGAGTAACCTGTGTTATCAATTAGTATGCCAATGTCACAAATTTTCTTCACAAACCTGCGTACAGCAGGCACGGTTTACTTTGGGAATAAGTTTTAATATTTTCCAACTTCGTTCAAATGTAAATCAATTCATTATTTTGTATGCTAATGAACTATTTCGCATCTTCAAGAATATTCCATTTGCCTATGCAGATGATACTGCTATAGTTGTCCGCCATAGATCATTGGATGCAGCTACGCGAATCATGCAGAATGAGTTCAATAATGCAGTAAAATGGTGCGGGCTGATAATAAATGCTACAAGGATCAAAATGATGCACATTCGAGGGCCTCATCTTGCAGTCACTCAGCAGAAAATACATCTCCAGAATAATGCATGTCCAACTACATGCACGAGTCAAATAATTGATTGAAACATATAAATATCTGGAAGTTACCATCGACAGCCACTTTATTTGGGAGAAACATATTGACAACTTACGTTTGGATCTGAGGAGAGCACTGTTTGGTTTAGTAAACTTAAAAGTTTTCTCTACTTAAATCAAGTTTACTATGCCCTTTTCGAATCCAAGCTAAGTCAAGGGATACTGGTATGGGGAAATGCATGCACTACATACCTGCATAAACTCCAACGGCTACAAAACTCAGCCATAAGACTTATAAGGCACGGAATTGAAGAAAGACCAATTTTTAAGATGACGGTATTACTGGAGTACTACGATGATACTTGTTATAAGAGGGACATTGACCATGACTACAACACCAAAAGACGTGCAGAGGGTATGCTACAAATACCATCGTCATACAATACTTATGGCAGAAAACAACTTCAGCATATATGTACCTATAGTGCCATCAATTTTCAACGAACTTCCGCTTAATCTCAAAAATATTGTAAATTTCAAAACAAAAAAAAAACTTCTTCTAATTTTTCTATAACAATTGATCGTAAAGTTTGGTAATATTAATTAAATAATGAATTTATAAACCTATGTACATTACTGCAGAAAACCCAATATGACTTCGCAGGAAAACTGAACACTGTTCTAAAATTTTTGTTAGATTTCTAGTTAATAAATAAAAGAAATAAAATGAAAATTAAAAAAGAAATCCAATATATGTTCCACCTATTACTTATGGAGTCAAGTGACGTACCAGGTTTTTGGCAGAAAATATGTATAACGGCACTTTACTTGTTAGTCCAGTGTTAGACATATGAAAGATCATGGTATACCAAGTTTTGAAAAATTCTAAAATAAAATTTGTTTGGTTTTTAACGGATTTTTCAACAAAATTAATTTGAACCATTTTGCTTAAATTTAAAAACTAAGTTATCGGCTCTACTGATTTTTATAATAGCTTACATAGCGATTCTCGCTAAGGTGGTAGGAATGCCAATTTTCCAATAAAATGAGGTAAAGTATAATTTTGTTGCCAATTAACAATGGGGACCCTTTGAATTAAATTTGCTTAAAGCCGTTAAGAACCACCAAGCCTCTGATTATGGCATTTCTTAAATCAGCAAAGTACTGTCATCGCTAATGCAGCTCAGGAAGGAAACAACGTTTTTTTAACAGGATGCCTACAATGTATCTCGCAGTAGTCAGGAACTTTTCTATAAGGACAAAATCAACCTACGCCTTCACAGTCTCCAACCTACACCTTCACAGACCCAATTGGAGCCTCTGACGAGTAGTGATAAGAGAAATATGTAACACCCTATGTTTGTGCACTGCTTATAATTGCATGAAGCTGATTTACTTTTGAACGTGTTTTGAAGGATAGAGATAATTTTATTAGTCAGACTACATGCATGTGGAATAATAGACTGTACTGCTACTCTAGTCCTTTTACTTGCTCCTATAAAGAGCAAATATTGTTTTCATGAAAATTTCTAGATTTGAATCAATCTTGGGTCCGTCTGCCCATATATTCATCTATCAATCTATGCCACTGACTACAGCCTAAACGGTTGGATGGATATTCATTTTACTTTTACGACAGTTTTGAAAAATTTCAATTTTCTCGAAAGCAGATATACTCGTTACTATCATATTTCGATAGAAATTCGTACCAGAGGTAATGTGGATATTTGCAATAAGACGGCGTATCCAGTTTTTTCCTAAACATTTTACTTTACTTATTGACTATGACTTTCGACATAAACTAACTTAAATTCTTTATTTATTTAATTTTTTTATATCTAATAATTACTAAGTAAAATCTATAAACATCATCGCTTGTCACGCTGTTGGTTCACGGTTTAAATCTTGATGTCAAGAATCATCTATTTATTTCACATGAAATAAATAAAAAAGTCGATCAATTGCGAAAGCTAAGTCAATTCTACTGCGAAGGCATAACACTGGCAGTTGAGTGGTCGGTCATATGGCTAAAAAATGCAACTTGATCGTGATGACATCAGGTGGATGGAAAAAAATACTGTGAATCATGAGCAAAACAAACAAGCTTCCTAGTTATCTGGACACCACCCTTGGAGTTTTTCAGAAACTTAATACCATCTGAGTTTCAAACCACTACTCAAAACCTTTCGTTCTCTCTCTCTCTCTTCTTCACAACGCCCGTGTCCTGTAATAGTATAAGAGTATTCATATCCTCTTTGGCGCGCGCAAATTATATAAAAAAAAAAAAACCTAAACCTTAGCTATGTAGGTCGGCTTTAGAAAAAACAGCCAACTTCAAACAGGCTACCTTGGATTATGGGGAAACAACGAGGGCGTTCCCTCTCTTTCGGGCAGCCACCAGAATTGTCCCTACTGGCTTTGTACGTCTTTTACATCGTGACTCGATACTTTCAGCGGCACTACCAATTTGTCCTGGATCAGACCTTTCTCATCAAGATAGAGGAACCCCTCTGAGGGAATAAAGATGCACTTTCTCGTGGTACGTGGTAAATGGGGTAATAAGCCATAGAGATGAGGTTATTTGTCGAATTTATTGCTTCGCAATGTGCCGTCGAATCAGCTTGATCAGGAAATTACGCACACTTATTAGGTCACCCCTTTTGTACAGGACCTCATTGAGATAGAATTTTATGTACTGTGACTCTGGTATTCTGTATAAACGAAGGCAAGCCCTCTCAAACATCCGAATCTTTCTCCCACTTTTAACCCCACGGGACATCCAAATACGAGCATGAGTCGAATGAGAGCCGTGTAGCAGATTACCCTTACCCTTGCATCAAATTGCTTGCTATAAAAAAGTCTCTTTGTAAAGGCAAATGCACCTTTGGCACTGGCCAGAGCAGCATCTATATGTTTGTTAAAATATAGATATTGGTCTAACTAAAGCCCTAGGTAAATTTGTTCCAGCAGAAGTCACATTGCCATTTTTCACAATGAACTATCTACTGGTGAGCATGTTATAAAGTATGTACAACAGCGGTTTGCTTATGCCCAGTCTGCTCAGCTTGTAGAAGAGTCCCTCTAACCATCTGGTGTCGAAGGCCTTCTCCAAGTCAATCAGGCAGGCACCCGTACATTCGTTCTTGCTTTTGTTCCATTGAATATTAGATACCAGTTTAGATGCGGCATGTATTGTATCATCCCCCTCTTAAAATCCAATTGGGTATCCAGAATAATTTTGTTGTCCTCCGTCCATTTAATCAGGGCTCTATTAATGACTTTTCGAATACCTTGCTGATGTTCGGAAGGAAGCTTATTGACCGGAGATTTGCCGGATTGGAGGTGTCCTTACCCCTTTTGAGGATGGGTTGTATCACTGCTGTTTCCAATATGCTGGATAATGTGCATTATTCAGTGCATTATTAATCAGAGTTTTTAGTGGTCATCAATATATCCGTGTGTTTGCTTTCAAGTATGACCAAAGCTTTCTCTTTTTCTGCGAATAAATTAGGATTTTAATTATTTAATCCTAATTTCGCTTCGATTCACTCTATGTTATGAATATTATAAGAGTGGTCATGAATTTGCTTAACTCAGCGCAAGAAAATTGCTAAACAAATTAATTAGTTGACTAAACAACTGGAGTTGAAAAATGTAAGCCTTAGTATGTATGTCCTCGATTCGACGGTTAGGCGGCTTCTAAAACCATTTAACGTGTACCGAAACCACACAAGAAGTATACATAATATTTTGTAGCTAATTAGTACCAAGCTACCAATAATAGCCTTCCACTTCAACTCGTCGTTCAAACCAATTGTTTTAAAATTACCACCGCACTCAACTGGTCCGAAACTAGGACCAGAAAAATGGGGAAAAAAAACTCAAACACACCATCCTAACTAAACGAACTCAACCGCAATGTAAACTCATCAAAAGTTATTTCAAATTAAATACCAGAAACACACAATTGCACCTCCGGCTAAATTGAAAGTGAAGCCACTCCCTACGGTAAGCGCTTAGGGCAATCTAAAATGCATTAAATTACTCAGCAACCCTCTGCAAAGCCTCTCCCACCCATCTTAACTGCTTCGCCAGCATGTCCACAGAGTTCGTTTTAAATGGAAGCGTTAAATCTATTTTAACATTTAAATACCCCTCCACACTAATGGCCAGCAATTATTTGCAAAAAGGGTCAAGGGTGGTGGTTGCTATTCTGCTTGTGCCACATAGCCAGTACGTCGTCTTTCAAAAGCAAAAGTGCCCAAATGCGCACTAAGCTGAACAAGGCGAAGTAGAATAGAAAAAAAAAAAAAAAAAAAAATTAACTAAATTAAGGAGTTACAAACGAAATTCACGCAAAGAACAACAACGACGCATCAACCTCAAACTGGAATAAGTAAAAAAAAAAAAAAAAAACACCTCAACAACAAAACACATTTTTAGTGCTGCAGGTCCTGGTGGTCTCTCTGCTGCAGCTTAATCATTTCTCCACAATTTAGCCCACTTTAATGGTGCCGGTGTGCGTTGTTGATGGTCAGGAACCTTTGGTCTGCCAACCAGCAGTATCCAGCTGATACGTGGGGGAGCAGCCAACCCACCAATTACTGTGTGTCCCATGAAAGTCAGACAATCGCTGGAACACGGTTGCGTTGCTTTCAAGGACCGCAATTAAAAATGGGATTTCTACTAATTTTATATGTATACTCGTACACTAGATACCTGGGTGGCATACGAATTTCGCACATCGAAAGAGAAGATATCCTTGTAAAATAAACGATTTGGACGTGAGAGATGTGAGAAAGACGAAAGGTATAGAAAATCTTGTGGGAGGTAAAGTAAAATCCTTTGGATTACTTTGAGATGGCAATAGCTCAGGAGCGGTTCGAACTGGTGAGGCTACGTACTTCTAGAAATTCTGAAAGCACAGTCCTATTACGTCCACAAGAGTAGTCATTCTGGAAATGAATCGTGGAATTAAAGTACATAGTCTATGGTTTTCCTTTCAGGTGTTAGATTTTTCATTTCCAGCTTCCTTTGCGGCGTATGTAGTACGACAGCATGTCACTAAATGCGCTGTTGTTCATTAGATACTCGCATATACGCTTGAATTAGTTTCTTGTTAAGATTATGCAGTGATAATCTAGGCTAATAAAGTTACTTGGATGAACGGATATTGGGTAAATTTGTTAAGGATTCTCTTCAGTGGTTTGCTTTGTAATCATCACATTAGTTAGTTAAGGCAGTCCTTAAAGCAGCAGTGGGCATGCAAGCAGTTGGAGTTTAGGATTTTTGAGGTAATTTTGGATGACGGTCGTAACTTCACAAGTGTTGGTTTTTAAGTGCTCCTAAGTTTGGAGATCATCTGCACGATCTTTAACATAACCTGACGAAAAGAAATCCAACGGGGTCGAATCACACGATCTTGGTGGCCAATTGATGTCACCAAATCCCGAAAACGGTTCGCAAATATTCGTGTAATAGAGCCAAATTGTCTTGTGTTATGTTGCACCTAGTCCCGTCCTGTTGAAACCACATATCGCTTACATCATTGTCTTCAATATCCGGCCAAAATGAATAGGTTACCATTTGACCATAGCGCAGAGAATTCACTGTACCTAACGGTGGTGCCTCCGTCGTTTTCAAAAAAATACGGCCCGCAGGTCCATCAAACTGTCACCCTTGGTGGATGTCCGGGGTGGATGGCCTCTCAACGATCACATTCTCAAGACTCCAGATCCTGGAAAATTTTGATGGTTTACGTAGCAACCGACCGAAAAATATGCGTCAATTTACAGATACACAGATATTAGAGAACTGTTATTTTTGTAAAGGGTTTTTCAATAAGGACATAACAATTTTGTATTTAAATAAAGCACAGAATAATTGAGATATGGTGATGAAATTTGTGTCAGGTATAGCGCACATGTCAAGTTTAAATATGAAATTCAATCTCGTTCATATGGCCACCGCGTGCACGTCAATTCCATCAATTCTTTGGAGCCAATTTTCCACCACTCTTTCACACATATACGCCGGTATAGTTCCTGAGCTCCTCTAACGTTGACAGCTTGTTCGCATAAACCAACGACATAACGTAACCTCATAAAAAGAAATCCATCGGCGTTAAATCGCATGAGCGAGCTGGCCATTTCTCGGGATTACACGAGATCAATTCAATAGATCAATTGCTTCACCAGGTGTGTGGCATGTGGCACCATTTTGTTGGAACCACATATCACTGATGTAAAGTCCATCCAATTCTAGTCAAAAATAGTCCTCCAACATGGCACGATAGCGAACTCCATTGACCGTAACATGGCGATCATTTTCACACCTACGATTTGAAATCCACACCACACGGTCACTTTTTGTGGATGCAATGGAGTCTCTTGAAGTACATGTATGCAATAAACTCAAAAACGCGATCCAAGTTCTAAAACTCGGAATACTTCTGCTTATCTTGAAAACAATGGTGAATGGGCAAAAGGTGACAAAGAAAAGGCGGTTCTATTTGCCGAGTACTTAGAAGAAACGTTTAACCAAAAATTAAAATTCTCAAGAAATTGCCAACAAGAAACCAACAAAAAATCGTACAGACCGATATCGCTGCTAAAAATAATATCAAAGGTATTTGAAAAACTCCTATTGAAATGCATTCAACTGGTCGTTGAAGAAAGACGCCTAATACCTGACAACTAATGCGGGTTCAGATTCAAGCATTTAACAAACCCTAGAGGAGAAAATGATTTGCTCTAGCGCTTTTCTTGACGTCTCTCAAGTCTTCCACAAAGTTTAGAACAATGGCGAAGCTAAGACAGGTTGTTCCAGAGCATCTACATAAGATCTTAGAATCTAATCTAAAAAACAGACTGTGTTAAACACAGAATCGAATATTCCGAGATTAAGAAAATCGCCGTCGGAGTTCCGCAAGGAAGTGTCCTTGGTTCGGTCTTATTTTTGCTGTAAACTCGTGATTGTCTGCACCCTAAGCACAGACACACCTATACCAGAGTAGGTCCATTGTGCTACCACAGGATCAAGGAATTACTCCCGTCCTACCTTAGAACCAATTGGAGCTTCTAATAAAGCGATGAAGGTTCCTAACATTCGTGTTAACCAGTTCACAGAGGCTGTCATAGAAGTAAGCTCTCAAGTGAAGCCTTCTTCAGACAGAGCGAGCCGGACAAGTGCAGAGGAGATGGAGATTTGTCTACTCCTTTTCCTCGTCCCTACAGCTTCTACAAAAGTCGTTAGAGAAAAGACCAAGCCATTTGGCTTACCTTCCAATGAGACAGTATCCCGTAATGACACCAATTGTTGCGATGGGAGACTAACCTCTTCGACCGTTTCTGGTGCAGCTGGGACCAATTCTGCCTATGACACTTAATTGCAGTCCCCTACCTGAAGTTGGTCTCCATTTAACAATTGATCAATTGCTTACATGTAGCGAAAGATATGCTGAGGTAGAATCTGTAATGCCCTGCCTGGCAAGATCATCAGCCCTACAGTTCCGTAGAGAGACCTTTGATGTGGAAGAGGTCGATTCCAGAGATTTTATAGCGGCTTGACTGTCAGTGAAGATGCTAATATCCTTAGCAGGTATTACATTACATTACAGCCAAGGTAGAGCTTCTTTGCTTGCCATAAACTCCGCCGTAAAAATACTATGGGAGACGGAAAGCGATGCTAACGTTTAGCCCTGTCGGATGGGACAGTGGCGCGGAAGTTTTTATTGAATGAGAACCTGGGGGGGGGGGGGAGTATAAAGGAATGAATTCCAAAAAACACAGACAGATTTGGCCTCAGCTGAAGAATTGTGGAGTGGCCTGTGGATATACTGGACCGCTGTGAGGCTCCATTGAGTAGAATGGCTGCACTGGCTGCAATTTGTTTACCAAAGAGGTCTAGTGGTAATCAGATAGAGCAGAATGTTTAGGACACCCTTAGGAGTGGTTCTAAGTACACCACTAATGCACAGTCAAGCTGATCTCTGTACTTTCGCTACCTGGTAGATTTGGCTTTGCCTTTAAAAACGAAGCTGGTTCCCTTCAGTTTAGGAACGGCTAAGTAAGAAATTTTATATTTCCTGGTGAAGAGCCCATTTGCAAAGTTTAGCAAGGGTAGAGTAGTCAGGAGCCTACCCGAGACAGCTATAGCAACGTCGTCTGCATAAGCCATCACCCTGCAGCCCTCCCTCAACTCCACATCTTGTAAAAGTATTACGCTGTATTATGTGCCAAAATTGTCGTCATTGGGAGGAAACGAAAAGCAATCATACCCTTTCCTGTCTTTGTCCTACTCTCTTATGTGGCACTCCACTTAATTCAAAGACTATACCCACCCAGTTATCATTATACAACACGTGGCACTTAGTACCACTAGTTTAGTGCCAATTACTTTTACTATTTACACGCTCTACGAGTACACCACGGATTTATTTTAATTAATTCCCTCAATCAAAGTGTTTCAATTCAACAATCTTCCCATTACTGTTTCATTCAATTTACGTCCAATTTCGTTCCCAAATTGAGACATCCCATCACTTCGGGGCCACATCACAAGCAGTGGCCAATTAAAGTCAGAAAATGTCTTAACCCCATTACACTCGACCGATGATATCCTGAAAATGTATTTGCTGGTTTCAATTGGATACGTTCCTTTGTCCACTGCTCAATCCCTTCACACACACACATACACGCTCACACCCATTCTCATCGAACTGAGAGTCCAGCAATCTGCTCTAGGTGCCTGTTAATGAACAATTTAACTATAATTGATGCAAGGATCTCATAACAAGACGGATAATAGGGTATACTTGCAAAAGAAATTTCCATTAACAATGTTTCGTTATCCTGAGCCTACATAGGCGACCCACCAACACCCACAACCATCTCGACTGCTCATAACCAAACAAATAAAAAGCAAATAAGAAAAGTCCTTTTCCCTTACATCGAGGGAGAAGTAACAGTTACACAGGGATGAATTCAGCATGGCAATAAACACTTCACGTACTCGGAGGGCGAGGAAAAAAAAATAAACCCTATAAAGATGGCGGGAAATAGAAAAAAAAAACAAAACACAGACGAGCAGGGAGAACGGGACAAGCCTCGTTAGGGGTAACATTTTCAATTTTCCTTTGGTGATTTGCACTCGCAACACAACACCAGAGCAATTTTCACCAATGGAAAATACCGCAATAAAACCGTTCCCCACTGCCTGTCTCTTCACTGAGCCTTCTAACACCATTAGATCAACCAGGAGCATTGGCAGTTAAAGAAAATATGAAAGCGGAGGAGGAGGAATGGAGTGGAATTGCTAAAGTGCCAGTTGATGATTGTCATGTCGGCAGTTGTCGAATACTTATCCTTCCACTTTCGCCTTCCTGCAGCTACATCCGAGTCTAACTATTCGGTTGGTCGTGTCGGTACGTACACATGCTCCATAGCTCGACGCGATATTTAAAGCTATTATCACCATCCCCGCCTGTAGCAGAGGGTGCCGGGAATTGCTCCTTCAACTGGAGTGACAGTTTGCCATTGGGATGGGGTGTTCAAGCGATAAGACATTCTTAACACATACTTTGCGGTGGCATTTACAGTAATATTCATAAGAAATGTCGTAAAACAAGGGAATATTACCTCCCTATTCTGACGTATTCCTCTCGACTCGACTCACGCACACACATGCAGGAACAGGACAAAGTGCTACCTCCTTCCAAATCATTAGAGGGTGGCCTAGAATTGCATGCGATATTGCGAGCTGTCGCCATTGTCATTTCTTTTCAGCGTCACTAAGCATTCCGACGACGAAAACGATGGCGTGTGACGACAAGTGCGAGAATATCGAAGTTATTATCACCACCGCTGTCACTGAGTACGTGACTAGACATATGCCAATTACCAGCGCGAACGGATCGCCGACTTTAAAGGAGAAAAATTACTCGCAATACATTTGAGCAATGAGTTGGGTGGCAGTTTTAGAAAGGGTTTGGGTAGTGGCAGCGCCTGAACTAGGGATTGGCATTGAGGACGTTTGAGGCAAGATTTTTTAAACATGCAAGCAAGCACAATTTAGTCCTTTTTATGCACATACTACATTTTCAGTTCTCAATCTAGTTTTCAACGACAAATTTGTAAATATACCAAAATAAAGAAAGGTAGCTCAAAAGTTATCGCCCTATCGGAAGATACTGTCATTTTTGCAAATGGCGTCTTATGTCATCGCGACTTTGACATTTGTGAAGTAAACGGAAGCAGAATGCATGTAGACAAACCATTGTGTCAGTGTTTTTGACAAATAATCGGTCGGTGGTTTTGGCTCAACGTGAATTCCGTCATCAATAGTTTAAACTATGAATTTTGGTGAAAGATTCGAAGATGTATCCGTGCAAACTGCGAGCAGTTCATCGCCATTAACGTGTAAATTACAGCCAAGGGCTCCTAAACCTCTACCACGATGAAGATAATTTTCCATTGAAATTCATCATAAGCTTGAATAAGCAAAAATGATTGCTTCTGAGGCATTGGAAATCTGAGTATAATTCAGGAAGAGCCATTGCATCCTCTCAAAGTAACTGTTTGGTGAGGCGTTTACGGAGGAAAGGTGATTGGCCCATATTTTTATTTCGAGGACGACAACGGCAATACTGTTACTGTGAATGGTGAGTGCTACAAAACCATGATCAATGACGTCTTGCTGCCACAAATTGACGAATTGGTTTTGAAGAACTTGTGTTTTCAGCAGGACGGTGCAACCGCACATACAGTACGACTGACAGTGGACATTCTACAGCAAGCGTTTGCCGGCCGCTCAAACTCTCGGTTTGTCGATTTGCACTGGCCCGTAAGATCGCCCGATTTGACCGTTTCAGACTTATTTCTTTGGGGTTTTTTGAAGTCATGTACAATCTGCAGACTTTGGAGGCCATAAAGGCGAACATACGATAAGAAGTGCAGAATTTATCGCCAGAAATTTTGAGAAAAGTCATGAAAAATGCTGCTGAATCAGCTCGAACGTACATCAATTCTGGCGGCGACCACTTGACCGATAGTATCGTTGGGGACTTAATGGAAAACAATTTAAACGTGTAGATAAACATAATCAACAAACAGAACCAATTCTTTTATTTACAAACAAAGTTAAATCGAGTGAGCACTTTTGCGCCACCTTGCATAGGGCAATGTTCCTTTAATTCAATTGGAACTTTAAAAGTGGGAGGAGGCTCTGATTGCTAAAGTCGTTTGAAGCGTAGACGCAATAGTTGGCCCTTAAGGAAATTTTCATCTTGTTACTCTTAGTTTGTCTTACTCGTATGTCCAAAGAAATTGAAAGAAATATTATTCAACGGTGGACACTGTATACGTATACTGGGTTGGGTACTGTGTTTGTGATACTGAGGACTACCGAAGAATAAAAGAGAAAATACGAATAAAATCGAAGTTTCTTCAACCTCTACACCAAACATACAGTAACAAAAGTTACAACCCATCTGGGATGGATCATATGAGTATGAAAACTTATCCTTTGTGAACCCTTTGATTCAAATGCAATCAAATCTTTCTACTCAGAGGACATTCTCTCAATTTTTACGAGATTTGACCGCATAAATTGTTGCTAAAACTTTTTATTAGAAGAAAGTGGGAGTAGCAGTCGCTGTTTGTTACGAAAGTTCAAGGATTCTGGCGAAAAATATCACCGCTTTTCAGGTCTTAAATTTTGGTGTAGGTTAGGTTAGGTTGAGGTGGCTGTCGGTTAAGAAAGTCAACACATTTAGACCAGTAATAGATCCATTGTAATACCACATGGAAGCGGCCTCTAGCCTACTCGTTGAACCATTTGGAGCTTCTGATGAAGCGTGGAAGGTCCCTAACGTCAATATTTTATTCAGATCATTTGGGTCCTTGAAACAGAGGGCTCCTAACTGGAGTTTTATTCTTTTGGAAGAGAGCTGGGTAGGTGCAAAGAAAGTGAAGAAGTCTCCTCCTCCTCCTCGTCCTTACAGCTTCTACAGAAATCATTTGCGAAGACGCCAATCCTTGTTGCATGCTTGCCTATTAGACAATGTCCAGTAATGACACCAATAACAGCGCTAATATGCTTTCTATTGAGAGAAATCAAATTCTTAGAGCATTTCAGATCCAGCATAGGCCAAATCTGTTTTGTCGCTAGACAAGTTGTATCCCTTCCACCTAGAATTTGTCTTTTCAATAGCATCGAGCTTTAATTTACATGTAGTAATCGGCATACCCAGCGAACTTTTTTCTGGAAGGATGGGTAGTTTTGTTCCATGTCTGGCAAGTTCGTCAACCTTTCAATTCCCTGGAATATCCCTATGCCCCGGCACCCAAATTAGGTGAATATTAAACTGCTCCGCCATCTTTATAAGAGACGATCGGCAGTCTAGAGCTGTTAAAGAATATGTTGAGGAAGATTCCAAGGATTTAATTGCGGCTTGGCTGTCTGAAAAGATGCGGATATCAATGGCCGATATCACGTTTGCCATTATCTCCGCCTGGAATACGCAACGGTGTTTGGGAGACGAAAAGACACCACCCACCCTGTCGTTAGTTTTTGAACCGTCGGTAATAAAATTTTGGTCAAAAGAGATGAACTTTTTTACACAGCTGAGAATCCGAAACAGAACAAGTATACAATTTTTTAAATTCCGCCCACTGATACGCCCACTTTTTTATAAATATTTTTACTAGAAGCTGAAAAATATCTCCCTAACGAAACATGTAAATATTCATATCCTCTAGAGTTCGCCCATACAAATGCCACGTCCACTTTTGGGAAGCGTTTTCTTTAAAAAGCTTATTTTGCTTTCTTGGAACTATTTACGGTGATGATTAAGTCTTATGCACACTATAGGCAAGTATTCAACTTAACATCGACCGATTATGTCAAAAAATTCTTGAGTAAACTAAATAAAAGTTACCCGCAAATAGCCTAGAGCCTAGGGCTTATTTTTCACAACTATTTGTGGTGTGTACTTATATGTGTAATCATTTCAGCTACGTACACTGGATTCCAGACCACGTTGAAGTGAAGGGTAATGAGAAAATTAACTATAAATAAAGGGTCCGCTACCTTTCGTGGGCCCAGGATTATTCTGCAGATAAGGAGGACTAGTAGGTTGTGGAAAGCCTAAGAAAGAGGAGGAAATACAAATACACCTCAGGAAAGATCTAAGGCTTGCGTCAGCTTTAGCAAAAGTGGGCCGCAGATACTCATGACGGCATTACAGGACCACCTTGTAGACAACTCAATTTTCGATCTAAAATAAAGAAAAGACTACATTCGACAAGATAATTGAAGTGTACGAGACTACGGACTAGCTTGCATTGTACGACAGTTACTCCCACTTTCTTTTAAGAAGAAGTCGCAACAAAAGTTTTTCTGATAATATCGCCTGTATAGAAAGATGTGCTTCGATAATGCTCTACGGCTCCCAAATATGGGCTGGTGTCATGAGGACGAAGTCGTACAGAAAGAAGGTGAAGGCAGCTTACAGGTGCAATGCCTTGAAGGTATGCAGTACCTTACGAACAACCTCCTACGACGCGACATGTGTAGTGGGTAATATGGTACCAATAGACATTCTTGCTAAAGAAGCCCAACAGAATTACCGTGCCAGCAGAACAACGGCATCAACAGCGACGAGTCGAAGTGATACGGAGGTACCACCAAGGACAAATCTGGAAGAATGCCAGGAGAGATGATATCACTCTGATAAAGGGAGTTGAATGCAGACATTGATCCCCAATATAGACGCTTGAATCACGCAGATGCTTACTGGCTATGGATGCTTCAAAGCCTGCCTACACTGGTTTGGACACGATGACAACTCCTATTGCCAACGTGCACGGAAGCAGTCGAGGATGCGGAACATATCATGTTTCATTGTAGCGACACTGTGACATTATGAAGGAGCAGCGAAGACAGAAGCGACAACGAAACGCAGCGCAGCAGGCTGCCAACAGGAATGAACCGAGTACCTAAGGCTGATGATGAAATTCTTGACGGCAGTTCCGCGTGGTCCAGGGGTAGGTTGGGAGGTGCGTTTAGTGGATGGAAATCCCACACTGTCACTGAGTACGGGCTCAGTTTTCATCTTTATTAAATAAAAATAAAAAAGATTAGAGAATTATAAGGGGGTTTGTCCCCGTCTACCATCTGCATGTGTAGCAGCTTCCTCCTTATTGTCCAGTTACCAGAGTACCGATTATTGTGTGACAGACGCACCCGGATTTTACCTTCAGATTCGCCTTTCTTCCGGGGTCTCGCATTGCGTTGCTCCCAGAATAATTAAGGCTACTTCCTCTGGACGGATTTTAATCGCCTCTTACTACTGAAACACATTATGATTACCTCGGGGCTACTTTCGACCCTGACTTACTGAATTCAAATGTTTGTCGAACAAAAAACCTCAAAAACTATCACAAATATGCTGCCGATTTTTAAAGAGTTGATAAGAAATTTAATGTCGCTTATTTACAGAGACTGTGGATTATTAATCTCTCATTCATTACCCATTAACTTTTTTCTTGTTAAAGGTGAATTACGAAAAACACCAATAATGCTAAAACACTTGGTCCTGGTTTGATGGACTACCTTTTTACGGGTCATCACTGGAAAAGTTGAGCATAACTTAGTCATCCTCATGATCTAAATTTATTTCGCAAGGACAGAACGAACTTTTTTCCCATGGAATTTAAATCTTTGAAATCAGCAGATGGTGAGTTTCGACTTCATGGTCAAGGGTTTCTGTCAGGATTAGGCAGTGATAATGATTACCTTTTGATAAGCAGAATGACTCAGAGTTAGGTAAAAAATTAAGACATTTCGGTCGTTGAATCTTTTGCACCCTCAACTTTAATACATCCCACCATCATTTACCAGCTTGTGTTTGTTTCATTTTGTATTTATCCTACACAGACGAATAAACACAAAGAATAAGTATCCTTCCTCTAAAAAGTGGGTCCCTATCTGTACAATGAAGACAACACAAATGTGGCATGACTTGAGAAAATGTTCTTCCATTGTTCTAAGGACAAAATCCACCGCTATGGCGCAACAAAAGACAATAAATTTCAACATATGTCATGGTTTTGTGCCTTCGCAATTTGTTTCTTCTGGCTTCTCAGCGTACATTCTCTTCGTTTCCGTTTTCAATTTCTCTTTCCTTTTTTCATTTCGCGTTTCTCATTTATCGTCGCATTCTTCTCATCCCAAAGTCCTTGATATTTATCGGTGCCTTTTGTGTCTGGCTTTATGCGTACGTACACATGTGTCAATAAATTTGTATCTCAAAGATACAAAATAAATTTTTCATTATGCCAGAAATTATGGGGGAGGGGGATGCGATTTTGTTCCCCCCCTTTTCTTCTCAATTGTTATTCATTTCTCCTACTCTTTTAACTGTGTTGCACATTTCGTTTTATCCACACAAAAGTGTGAATAACGTTGAAGGGATAATTTAAAATTTTACTACCACTGGAGTTCAGTTCAGGTTCAGGAATTAATTCAGTAGCTCAGCGTGGGAATGTTCCGTCCGCCATAGTTTATCCTTTTTTTGCTTTCTTTTTCTCCTTTTTCCTTACTGTGTTTAACTGGAACATTTTTATTGGACTATAAATTGCAGGACCCATAAGTTTTCTGGATTTATGTGGAGAGATATCTGAGGGATATCTGGGGGATAGATGGGGGTTGGTGGTGTGCGTGTTTTTGATTGCATGCTGTCAGTTGATTGTCGGAGGTTTATGCGGGAAATTGACCATTTCATCGGTTGTCATGAAAAGGAACGAGGAATCGCAATGAATGAATAAAAAAAAAAAAAAACTGTTGAATGCAAATTGAATTGTTAAAATGAATACAGTCAAATCGCTGAGCCGCATCAGTCTTTCAGTCAAAATATTGGACTTGATTAACTACATACCTCCTCAGAAAATGTAACTTTTACAGGAATGGAATCAGTGGCAATTCATTACAAAAAGGTGGACGTTGGGATTGGAATTAAATAACCCTTTCGCAGGAGACAGGAATTACTACTAAATTCGAGTACATGTCGAGTAAATGCACTCCGTGTAGTCTCGGACGGGTGTGATAGCGAGAGCTTATCGATAAACCCCAGCAAAGTAGTCGTTGTACCATTTACTAGAAGAAGAACACTGAACACTTTTTCCTACGAGTTACCTAGAATGTGTAAGAATTGTCCTGGATAAGAAACTTAACTGGAATTCCCACGTTAAGCATAAAATTGCCAAGGCAACAAATGCCATGTGGATCTGTCGCCGTATGTATGGCAGGACATGTGATCTGTCCCCAAAGGTCATATTCTGGTTATATACCACGGTGGTAAGACTCATCCTTACATACACGTCCGTTGTCTGGTGGAAGAAAGCCAAGGAGGTCACAACCATCAACAAAATTACAGGTACTATGCATACCTGTCCCACAACAGCCATAGAAGCCATAATCGGACTCCGTTATACATTTTCTTAAAAAAAGTGGCAATTCGCAGTGCAGTTAATCTTCGAAAGTCGGATGTTAACAGTGCGTGGGATCATGTGGATCACATGGATCTATTAACCGACTTCCCTGAGCTAGATATGGACAGCATGGTTTCTGACTTTACGACCAAATCTCTCTACTTTGGTAGAAAGTTTGAGGTTGAGATCCCAAAACGTGATATACGGAATAATGGCGGACAGTTGCTTGTTCCAAAAGGAATCGTTTGTTTATACCGATGGACCAAAAATGGATTCAGAAGTTGGCGCCGGTGTGTATGGACCCAATTACAAGATAACGAAATCACTTGAAAAGAGTCCTAGTGTTTTCCAGGCCTAGCTTTACGCTATTGAGGCCTGTGCAAATATCAACTTGCAATTAGGAATCAAAGGTCCCGCTATACACATACTCACCGACAGCCAAACGGCGCTTAAAGCACTGATCTCCCATCAGTTCAAAATCAGTTCTAAGCTGCTTCGACAGTTTACAAAATTTGGCCCGATACAATAAAGTGGGTGGGTACTGGGTCATATATGTGTTGATGGCAATGAAACTGCAGATCTGCTAACCAGAAAAGGTTCCTCTGAGTTGTTCATTGGACCTGAATCCTTTTGCGGAATATCTGATTCTGCATTTAAACTAACACTAAACAATTGGGAACGCAACATGTGTATCTCCCTCTGGAATAACTCCCAAGCCCTCAGATAAGGTAAAAGAGCTGTCCAACCCTCCAATAAAAAGGCAGCTGATATCCTAAAACATAGCAGAAATGATATAAGAAGGCTTGTGAGCTTCCTTACTGGTCACTTCCAATTACTCTACCACCTAAATAAAATAAGAATTTCAGAGAATATTACCTGCCGCCTCTGCCTAGAAGAGGACGAAACTGCAGAACACAAACTATGTGAGTGTGTACTCGTAGCTCTGTGTAGAAGTAGGAGAAGCTTCTTTCTTAAGGAGATAATATACCCATTAGACCTAAGGAACTTCTCCGCAGCCGTAATTATAGCCTTCATGAGGAAAGTTGAAGTACTGCTGCCTTAAATAGTGGTCTCTGGCACAATAGATCTTTCTGGTCGCAGTGCCTACACGCCATTTGGGTTTGGCCACACTCCTGTTAACAATAAAGAAAAAAACATGTCACATTTGGGAAGAGTATAATATTATCTTCCAGATAGGATATAGTCAAAGCGAAGGCTGGAGTGACAAAAGAGAAGATTAAAACAAACGACCCAGTATTTGGCAAGCAGTAATAGAGAACTTTTTAAACAGTATTCTTGAAAAAAAAATAATTTTGATTATTTTAAGTCACTTTGAAGAATAGATGGCGAAAAGGCACTGAAATAAATTCTTGTATCAAAAATATACTAGGAAAATACCTTAAAAATGAGCTTCCTTCGCAAATATAAAGTTTGGACTAAGAAAGTCTGTTAAGTATTGAACTAAACAAGCACTTTTTTCCGAGAGAGTGAAAATCTTCTAAAAACACCATAGGGTCCGACCGCGCGTGAGTGTGAGATTTTTACTCACTAAAAAACACCTCTCTTCAAGATTAATACTACAACTAAGACGACGCTTATCCAGCAGTTTCATTTTCGTTTACGAGACTCGTGATTTTTGGAAAAAAAAAGATGTTCGTATGTAATTGAAAAGCACACCTTCTGGGGTTCAAGATGTACATCTTCTAAGGGAAAAATTCTCTACGAAGTGGAAAATGAATTCGGTTGTTGTTTTTATTCGACAGGAAAACCCACCTATTGGCCAATCGACTCACAAAAATTTACGATCTTATAGATTTTTTCGTTTCAAAAGACATTTACGAGAAGTTTATTACAGTCAAAGAAAGTTTCGATCTTTCCTCTGACCACTCTCTGGTAATTTTATTACTTGGTGAAGCGTTGATCAAGAAAGAAGGAAGGAGAAAGAAGAACAAATTGGGAGGGCTTTAGAAATGATTGCGAAAGAAATATCGCCCGAAATATATCACTTAAAACACCCTGTGAACTGGAGGACGAAGTTAAGCGTTTCATGGAAACAATCTAAAGAGCGGCATGGAGAAACACTCCTTCTTGAAGCTATAAGATTAACGGCAATGAAAAGTATCCCAGAGAAATCATTGAACTGGTACTGGGAGAAAAGAAAAGCACGAAAGAAATGGCAAACCACTCGTGCACCGGCGCATAAAGAGGTCCTTAACCGATAATGCAATCACCTTAGAGATAGTATTCGGGAGATAGTGACCTACCTTGAAAATCTCTCCGCTGAAAGAGCATCAAATTATTCACTTTGGAAAGCGCTAAAAGTCATCCGGAAACCTCAAATTCGGAAAAACTATAGAACTCGAGCCAAGAGCGTCAAAGAAAAGGCAGAACTTTTTGTTTTGCACTTAAAAGAAACGTTTAAGCTATTCGACGGCACTTTGATAACGCCCGACCCTCCAGTCACGATATCTGACAACTTTAAAGTAAAAAAAGTTGTATTGATTGAACTGAGGGAAGTGATTAAAAATCTAAAGACGAAAAAAGCATCGGGTTACGACTTGATAACGGCGCAGGTAGTCAAGGAATTGCCGAATAAAGCTCTCATCAAACTGCTGTATTTGATTACCGCTTCGTTCATAATGCTCTACGTTCCGAGACAATGGAAAGTCGCCGGGATTATAATGGTCCCGAAACCAGACAAACCTCTGAATGAGAAGAAATCATATCGGCCCAATTGCCGGTTATCTCTAAAATATTCGAAGAACTACTTTCTAAACGACTACAACCCGTAATCGACGAAAGACGTCTGATTCCTAACCATCAGTTTGGATTTAGAATCAAACATTCTAAAATCGACCAAGTCTACAAAATAACGGCCGTGATTGAGAAAACTATCGAAGAAAAAAAGATTTGTTGTAGTGTATTTCTTGACGTCTCACAAGCTTTCGATAAGGTTTGACACGAAGGCAGGGGGTATAATTTGCAACTACTACCGCCACGGCAACTCTTTCTAATAATATGATCATATCTCACCGAAAGACTTTTTCGTGTTAAGGGCTGAAATGATTACTTTGAGTTCATGGAGATTGCGGCTGGAGTCCCACAAGGAAGTGTCCTTGGCCCGCTTCTATATGTACTCTACACGCGTGATATCCCACAGGAAAGAAACTGCGTCATCGCCACGTTTGCGGACGATACGGCGATATTGACAACGGGCAACTGAAAAGCTGCAACGTGACTGAACGAAAGCAAATCTACTCATGACAACTTTACCTACAAAAAAGTGGATAGATTACCCGTATATTTAAACTTGGCTCAAATACCGTACGAGAATGAAGCAGAATATCTAAGAATGACTCTAGATGTTAAGCTTAAATGGAAATCGCACGTAAAAAAGAAACGCGACGAGCTCGAAAACAAATACCGACAAATGTACTGGCTACTCGGAAAACATTCGAAGTAGAGCCTACTCGTACATAACAAACTGCTTATCTATAAGCAAGTGCTAAAGCCAGTGTGGACGTATGGTCTACAACTATGGGGTTGTACCAGGAAAAGCAATAGAAACATCCTACAAACTTTTGAAAATAAAGTTCTTAGAACGATCGTTAGCGCACCGTGGTACGTACGTAACGAAGATATTCATCGGGACGTGGGAATTCCCAGCGTCGTTGAAGATATAATAAAATTTGCTCGTAAACACAAAGATCTTGTTCACGGCTATTCTAACCGTATCGTCATTCAACTACAAAAACCGACAAAACCTTTTGACCTGGCGTCATAGTACTCGTATATGCCGGCCGTAAAAACCGCAGGAACTTTCATTGGAACTTAACCTGCCTAAAGTGCTACATTCTTTTTAAGTACATACGAAACAAGCACATGTACCAACCTATATACATTTATCTTTTCCTTATGGCAGAAGAAGCTTTTTCGAAAATTTTAAGAAGATATTTCAGCCGGTTCAATCAAATACATGAGGCACTTCATAATATCTACCTTTTAAAGACTTTCATAAATTATATTCTATTTTGGATACTTAATACTTACAAAACAAAATTTTTACTTTAAAAGACTTTGACGTACATGTATCTCGTACCTCGTACAATTATATGTGTATTATCATAGGTACATACACCCACCAATGTGAAAGTAAAAAGAAAAAATATTCCAACGAAGAAATTACAAGAAATCCTGTATCAAGGAGTTGTAAGTCATTCAAGGGTTGCACGTTGAAAATCAAAAATAACTTTGTCCATGAAGATATGAAATAGGAGCTCTCTTATAACGAAGGATTTAATGTTACATTTTACAATACTTTTTTTCTTTATTTATTCCACTGGCAACCATAGTTATAAGCCACACAATGTCTTCCTTGTATTGAAAATATAAGTAAATTTTAAATACACAGAGCATACAATAGATACAAATGGTTCCATTAGTTAATACCAGTAAAGAGATTAAAACATATTTAATTCCCTTTTCTCAGATAGACTTATTAGATTAGGCATGCATATACTAGTATGTACTTCAATGGTTTGAGATCGAAATGTATTTTTCAATTTTCACCTCACATTTTACAATATACTGAGATATGATATAATAATATCTTTCTACTGAAACATATAATTTTAGAATTTACTTACTTACTTAAGGCGGCGCTACAGTCCGGGGAGGACCTGGGCCTCAGCCAACAAGGGTGGCCGTTGTGTAGTGATAACATCATAACTTGTCACGCTGCATGTTCACGGTTCGAATCCTGATGTCAATAATCATCTATTTATTTCGCATGAAATAAATAAAAAAGTCGATCAGTTGCGAAAGCTTATGTCAACTCTACTGCGAAGGCATAACACTGGCAGTAGGGTGGTCTTATGGCTAAAATGCAACATGATCATGATGATGACATCAGGAGGACGGAAAAAAAATACTGTGAATCATAAGCAACAAAAAAAGCGAAACAAAAAAAAATACTCCCCCGTTATCTGGACAGCCACCCTTGGAGTTCAACTGAAACTTAATACCAGCTGAGTTTCAAACCAACTACACCAATCTGACTTTCTCTCTGTCTCTTCCCTTTCCACAAAACTCCCGTGTCCTAAAATTAGTATAAGGGTATTCATATCCCCTTTACCACGTGCAAATTATAAAAAAAAAAAAAAAAACTGCCTTCAGTTTCGCACGATTAAGGTCCCCTTCCACTTACGTGCTTCACCTGAATCGCGGTCTTCCTCTATTGCGCCGTCCCTCGAGCCCCGAAGATTTTTCGTTCCCCGAAGATTTTTCAGGCCGGAGCATTGGTGTCCATGAGCTCTACATGACCCAGCCATCGATGTCGCTGTACAGCTCGTACAGTTCGTCGTTGTATCTCCTCCTTCACTTACCATCTATGCAGACGAGACCGAAAATCACGAGAAAAATTTTCTTCTCAAAACAACCAAGTCCATGCCTCTGCGACATATAGAGTAGGACTGGGATATTTAGGGTTTTATAAAGTGTCACATTAGTTGTTCGAAAGAGGACTTTGCTACTTAGCCCAAAGAAGCAGCGGTTGGCAAGAGTTATTCTTCATTTGATCTCAGCGCTCGTGTTGTTGTCTGAATTTATAGTATAGAAGTCCCTCACGACTTCAAAGTTATATCTGTCTATGGTGACGTTCTGCCCGAGACGTCGATGTTCGTTATCCTTTCTTGTTGACATCATATACTTGGTCTTGCCCTCATTCATCGTTAAACCCATCTTCGCCGCTTCTGCCTCAATACTCGCCACTGACATCACGCTGCGTTCTCCCGATTATGTCAATATAGTCGGTGTATGCGAATAATTGGACAGACTTTTGAAAGATTGTACCTCTTGGCGCGTGAGTTTTGGACTACTCTTTCAAGAACGATGTTAAAGAAATCGCTTGACAGTGCGTCGCCTTGTCTGAATGCTTTTTTGACATCAAAGGTCTCTTAGAGATCTTTACTGACCTTGATGGAGTAGCGTGCATTCTCCATCGTTATCCTGCACAAACGGACGAATTTGACAGGGATGCCAAAACTATATAGCTCGCGGCCTTAAAATCGATGAAAGGTGGTAGGTATCGATTTGAAGCTCCTGGGTTTTTTCCAAGATCTGCCGTAGTTTGGTCGATGATAGACTGTCGTGGCCTAAAGCGACACTGATATGGACCGATTAGGTTGTTGACGAACGGCTTCAGGCGTTCACACAACACGGCAGATAATATCTTATAAGCGCTGTGAAGGAGATGATGCCTCTGTAGTTGGCGCAGTTCAGAGGGTCTCCTTTCTTGAGGATCGGGCAAACATTACTTAGGTTCCATTCATCGGGCATACTTTCAGCTGGCCGCTTTGAACAGTTCGGCAGCTAGGCTCTCAGCTCCAGCAGCTTTGTTGGACTTAACTTCAGATATGGCTATCTTCACTTCGCCTAGATCGGGTGGACAGAATTGTTGATGGTTCATTCTGCCTGACAGCGGGATTCGATTCGACGTCGCCGTTAAACAGTCTGCAGAAATGGTTCTTCCATATCCTCACCATCGACTGCGTTTCTACTACGATGTTCCCTTGATCGTCTTTGCAGGCTTCGGTTCGGGCCTTGTAGCCTTGACAAGTTCTTTTTACCCTTTGGTAAAACTTCCGAACCTCACTTCTGCTGTAGCATCGCTCTATTTCCTCGATCGCGCGCTTCTCATGCTCCATTTTTTTCCTTCTGAGTAGTCGGTGTTCGTCTCTCCTCTTCTGCAGCACCTCTAGTACTTCTATGCAGCGACGCTTTTGTATGCCTCTTGTTTAGTTGGATGTGCTTGCCGGCACTCGTCGTCAAACCAGGGGATTCGTTGTGGTTGCGGAGTGAAACAGAGCACATCAATTTTGGCAATGTTGCCACTGCTCTTCAATACTCGATGCTGGTGACATAGGACCTCTTAGGAGATTAAGGGAGGCTCGATCGGAAAAGGATTTGGAAATCCCTTGCGATTGTAGCAGTCCGACGACAAACTTTCTCACAGTATTTCCTTGTTTTGGTGGTGTTCGGGATATCAGCAACCGTATCTTGGATACAACAAGGTAATGGTCTGAGTCAATGTTGGCCAACAACAGAAAGTTCGGACCATCCATAATACTGGAGAAGTGCCTTGCGTCGATCGCAATGTGGTCAATCTGGTTGACAGTTGATTGATCAGGAAATCTCCAAGTTCCCTTGTAAATATTGAGATGCTAAAACCGCGTACTAGCTACAACAATATTTCGCCCCGCAGCAAAGTCGATCAGCCTGAGTCCATTATCGGAGGTAGTGTTGTGTAGGGTGTACTTTGCGACTGTACTACCAAAGATGTCCTCTCGTCCTAGCTTTGCGTTAAAATCGCCTAAGACAATTTTAATGTTAGTTAGGGCACTGCTCGTACGTTTTGTCCAAGAGCTCGTAGAACCTGTCTTTGGTATCGTCGTCTTTATTCTCTGTGGGGACATGCCCGCATATTAGGCTTATGTTAGCGAATTTAGCCTTGATGCGGATTGTCGTGAGGTGTTCGTCCACATATCTGAAACTTAAGACTTTTTGCCTAAGTAAGCCTACAACGACGAATCCACATCCAAATAGGCGCTGCTTTTGTTGCCGATAACAATCGGCGTAATAGATATTACAGTTTTTCACCCTCTTTTTGCCCGGCCCATCCCATCGCACTTCTTGGATGGCGGTGGTATCTGCTTTGCAGCAGTTTAGGGCCTCCGCTAATTGTTCGGCTGCACGTGGTATATTAAGGGACATAACATTCCACTTACAGATCCGAAGTTCGTTGTCGTTGTTTTGATTGCTTGGTTCATCATCTGTAAATCTGTCCGTTTCCGAGACTTGTTGTTGCTTCGTAACAAGCTGTTTTTTACGTGGTCGGGCAGTTACCCCTGCAGCACAACCCCCAACCTGAAGGACCAGTTCCATTCTAGAAAGTTTCATTCTAGAAACTCCTATTACGAGGGGTTGGTAATGTGAGCGCTGCCGTTGGTCCCTTTAGGGCTCATTCGCCAACATCTCTTTTCCAAAATCCCAACTAATCCTTGGAAACCCTTATCGGTCTAAACTCGAAATATGTCGAAGAAACCCAAATAAGGTGCTATCTCCGCTCCGGAGATTTATCACACCACCATTGCGATGAGGCCCATTTCTCGTTCGGAGGCTACGTAAACAAATGAAATTGTAGAATTTGCGGTTTTGAGAATATAACTGTGATCGTTGAGAGGCCATTGCATCTACCACAGGTGACAGTTTGGTGTGCGCTGTGGACTGGGACGTTATCCGGCCATATTTTTTTTTTTTTTTGAAAATGACGATGGCGCCAATTTTTCGGTGAATTATCTGCGCTATGGTGAAATGATAACCAACTGTGGTTCCATTAGGACGAGCCTATTTGCACACAACACAGGCAAATTTGGCTCTACTGCACGGAAAGTTAAAAGTTCCTCAGCTGTTTAATTTCGAGATTTGGCGACATCAATTGGCCACCAAGATCGTATGATTTGACCCCGTTGGATTTATTTTTTTGTGGGGCTGTGCTAAAGATCTGTTTACGCAGACAGTCTCCAAGCTTCGATGCACTTAAAAACGAACATCCGTGAAGTTATGGCCGCAGTACAGCCAAAAGTGTCGAAAATTACCCCTCAAAAATCGAAGTTTGCAAAAATTTCTGTGGCTGCCATTTAACCGACGTTGTATTCCAAACGTAATGGAATAGTCCAAAATTTAAAACAGCAAAGAAATTTCATTGTAATCTTGAACATTTTTTATTTAAATTTGAATCAAAATCCTCAAGCAAAAAATGAATTACCTCCCTGTGAAATGTGTGTCCAGTACCGCCTTGGAAAGAAACAGTCGAAAGTATGTTTTTCGGGTGGCCGTGGTGTAGTGGTAACATCATCATTTGTCACGCTGTTGATTCACGGTTCGAATCCTGATGTCAAGAATCATCTATTTATTTCGCTTGAAATAAATAAAAAAGTCGATCAGTTGCGAAAGCTTATGTCAACTCTACTGCGAAGGCATAACACTGGCAATAGGGCGGTCATATGGCTAAAATGCAACTTGATCGTGATGATGGCATCAGAAGGACGGAACAAAATACTGTGAATCATAAGCAACGACAATAATAGCGAAAAGAAACAAAATACTCCCCAGTTATCTGGATAGCCACCCTTGGAGTTTACAGAAACTTAATACCACCTGAGTTTCAAACTACACCACTCTGCCTTTCTCTCTGTCTCTTCCCCTTTCTACAAAACGCACGTGTTCTAAAAATTAGTATAAGGGTATTCATATCTCCTTTAATACGTGCAAATTATAAAAAAAAATTCTCTAAATGTCAACTTTACGCAGAAAAATATTAAAACCTTTTTTTGTTCAGTATAAGATTGCCAACAAAAAAGGTCAAAATCATATTTATCATAAAATTGATCGTTTTCGAATTAGACCAGTGAGAATTTGAATATTTTTCCAGAAATACACAAAAAAAAAATACCTTCTATACCATTTCAGACAGTCAAACTAGCAAGTAAAATTAAGAATATTAAAAAAGTCTCAGACAATACTTATACCATAGAAGTGCACTTGCAGCCATATAATTCCCGTCATCCGCATGCTGTGGTAGCTTAGGGAACAAAAAATCATTTCCTAAAGCATTCAACAAACAAGAAAAGTAATTTTCAATGAGACAATAAGGATGCAACGGGAACTTTCTGTCGGAAGATACTCGTACCTCTTAGATAAGTGGGCAAAATACTTCAGACGGGCAAAGCACATAATATCACATTTTTAGCTTTTAACTGTTTATATAGACGGTCTTAAGCTTCCCAGTCATTTATTCTACGTCGCTCGTTTTTCTGCCTCACGTCTAAGATCGTCCTTTATGGGTGATTCAATAGAGCAAAAAAAAAAAAAGAACCAGCAAAAGAAAAAAGAAATTCGTTTGCACACAAAGATGAGGATTAAATTTCAATGAAAATATGATGATGCCTTCGGGAATATTTAGTCACGGATTGCGGGAAGTTACTCGTACGTATCTTTGTTTGAGGTATGGCATAAATAGTGTCCCAGACTTTCCCAGTGATTGTTTTTATAATAATTTATCAAAAGTTGAAGAGAAAATTTGACTTTAATATATAGGTACAGGGTGTGTAAGTACGTACTTAAGTACGTGTATGTCTAAGAGAGAATAGTGTTTATGGGACTGCCACCAATTAGAAAACAAACACACAAATCTTTGGGTTTTGTTACAAATGTATTATGTGTTAATGATGAAAAATAATGGCCACCTCTAGAACTGGCAGAAACGCGTATCCTTTCAATTACATTCTGCAGCATGTCATTCGGAATATCTTTCAATTGTTGCAATATTGTTGGTTTGATAGGGTACACATGCTTCAACAAGTAACCCCAGATAAAGAAGTCGGGCGCTGTTAAATCTGGTGAGCGTGGTGGCCAATTGATATCCCCAAATTTCGACATAACCCTGCCTGCAAATATCTGTTTCATAATTTCCATTGTTAATCTGACTGTACGGCCTTGTTGACACCACATGTTTCGAATACGAAGGCGAGCAACTTCAAATAAAAAAAAAAATGTTGTAACGTCGCACGATATCGACCGCCACTAACAGTAACACTTTCGAAAAAAAAAAATGGTCCAATTATCCCACCAGCCCAAATCGCACGCCAAACAGTCACTCTACGAGGATGAAGAGATTGTTCATGAATTGCTCGTGGGTTTTTCACTATTCTGTTTTTTTAAAGCTCCACTCAAGTCAAAATGCGCCCCATCACTCAATAAAATAACCAATCTTTAAAAAAATGCGGGGGCATCTCTATTAATTTTTTTGAAGTTCTTGAGCCACTGAATTCAAAAATGGTCTGATGTTTATTTAATTCCTTTGAATACATTGCCCAGTAACGAACAAAAAACTAGCGATGTTTTTTTAAAAAAGGAAAGTTTGACACAATCTCCACAACCCTTTAAAACCAAGATCAGGAATAATCCCCATCCCTTCATACAACCTTTAAGTCATAGATATAAGTGGCAAGACAACGCCACACTGAGGGGTGTCTTTTCTGACATACCTAATGCCATTTCAATTGCAAAGACCGACGTCGAGTTGAGCCTTGAGCACTAGTAAGAATAGCATTGGTGCTAACATTTTTGCAAGCTCCCTGAATATCAAGAAATACTCCAATGAAAATTACTTATTCCATAGTATTCCAGGTACGCATAATTAAGCGTCCCTGAGTTTTCAATAGAAAGGTCTATAGCCCTTCAAAGAAATGCAAATAGCTTTCCGAAGGAAAATGATACATACCTCTTGCAAATCATTATCAGTTTATCCCCCGGGTGGGGCCTAGAGCGACAACAAATTCCTTCCATCTTTCTCTGCCACATTTCAGCTGTGGCCACGTTGTCCTCTGGGTCGCTGCTTCTGCCAAAACTGTTGATCTTCACGTTTATTTCGGTCTTTCAACTCGCCGTGCACCCTAGGGATTCTATTCGAAGGACTGCTTCGCAGTGTGTGACCAATCCAGCGCCATTTTCGATACCTTATCTCGACATCCAACAACTTGTGACTCACTTTACGCCACAATTCCTGGTTGAATATAATTTGCAGCCAGTAAATCCTTAGGATATTTGACGAGACTTTCCAGGTTTCACAAGCATACAACGTTGCATTCGAAGAGTCTCAACTTAGTGCGTAAGGAGACTGGAGACAGGATATCAAAGGCAGCGCGAGTTTCATTTATTCCGCTTTTAACATCTAGGTTCGTTCTGCCATCATGCGAGTATGTTACAAAACTTCCCAGGTAGTTAAAATGTTAGACCTCCTCAATTGGCGTCTGCTTCAGAATAACACGTGGAGCGGCCTGTGGGCATTATTTCTGTCTTTTTGCCGTTAATCCTTAGACTTATCGACTCTCTATTCACCTGCAGTGATTGATGTATCTCGTCTAACCCGCTTATAGTGTTTGCCAGAAAACATGATTAAGCCTTTCAAACGGTCTCAATTGGATGCCATGTCTCTCAGATATACCTACAGTGGCAGTCAGAATATAGTATATCGCTAGTAGAAAGAGGATTCGCGACAGAATATCTCCTTGACTCACTCACTATTGCATTTGGAAAGAGGCAGAGAGCTGTCAATAGTGCAGAACGAAACACTTTGCGTTATTGTAGGACTCCTTTATAACCCTTTTTGGGAGACTCCTCTTCTAAGAAGAGATCTCCATATGTATTCGCATTTTACCATTCACGAAATCTACGAACATGAGGTAAAGCGGTGACTTGAACTCGGCTGATTGCTCGAGAATGATAAGTAAGGTGTTAATGTGGTAGACGCACTATCGACCTCTGCGAAAGACCGCATGACGCCTTTTGAGTGTAGCCTCGATTCTAACCTTTATCCGTTCGGAAATGATAGTTCCCATTAGTTTTGGAAAAATGGTAAAAACGGTAATATAGTTCATAAGATGGATATTTTTAGTATCTTAATAATAAAGCTGTACTTCCAGTGGGATAAGTTCATTTTTCCCAAATGTCCTGTATTTTACGGAAGTAAAATACTAGCCATTGTGGTGGGATTTGATTTCAGGAACTTAGCTGATATGCCGTCAATTCCAGCTGCCTTGTTGGCTTTGAGGAGATTGTTCGCAGTTTGGATTTCTGCAACTGTTGGAGGTCTGGTGTCAATACTCCAGTAAGATCTGTGCATGTCGAGCAACTGGGGTGTTTTTGCTGTACTCTGCATCCCCGGGAAATGTCATTAAGCAGGGCACAAAAATGTTCCTTCCATCTACGTAACTGATCTTTAATTGATACCAATAGAGTGCCGTTCATATCCAGCACAGGTTAGTTCTTGTTGCTTTTTTGGTCGATATTCTGTAAAGTCCTCTGATATTTCCCCTTCTGGCAGGTTTTTCTGCAAGACCGTCCAACCTTGTTCTCCTGTCACGTCTCACATAGTGTTTATTTTTAATCTACAATGGTCTACGATGCGCGGTTTTGTCCCAGGTGTCTTGGAATATCCAGGAGTCTGTAGCTCTAGATTGTCTCGGCACAGTTTCGGATCCAGCTTCCATAAATATGCTTTTTATTTTTCCCCTATATCACATCAATGGATGGATCTCTAACTTCGTTTAGGGACGATGGGGTCATTAAGAGCATTCGTGCTGAATTTGATTACCTTCTCTGCATCCTCTGAGTGCCGAAGCACAGCTGCCTGTCCTAACTTGAAACTTGTAAGTAACAAGCTATAATCACAACCTTCGTTGTATATACGAGTTCATACATATGTTTATGGACACGTTTCTATAAGGAATTTGACTTTTGCTATGCTGCTTGTCCTTTTGCTATCCTATTTTGCTACTGAAATATTTTTCTTAACGGCAACAGTGACTGCTACCAGAAAGTGGCCCTATACACTATATGGAAGCATACGTCTGTATGTTTTATTAGATCACCTAATTTTATGATGAAACTATCAACCTATCTACTTGCCAGAGTTATGTTTTATTTCAGTTTTGGCAACACACACTACGAGTATTACTTACTCAACAACTTCATCCTTCATTACATTACAACGAAGGGTAACCCAGATACACACATCACTCATCTGTTGGTGTATTCAACGAAAGACAATGCCTTGCAAATTGAATACACGCGTCCTTAGTGGAACATACATAGCTCCTGTTACGCAAGACAGCAGCAACTGGATGGAAAACAACTTTCCAATTTGATCTTCGTTTGCAATGTTACCAAGATGATGGCAGCTCTGTTAGGTTGACTGAATTTAATACCGAAACTGCGGAAACAAGGACTGAAAATCATCATAATATGCCATTGCTACTGATGTCGTGTGTTATTGTTTGGAGGTTGCCTTGCTCCCAGCATCAAGGATATGAGGTGGTGTATCTATATATCGTTCCTTTCGCTAGAAAATCGTTTTCATCGTTGTCGACGCCGGGAACAGTAAGTGGTGGTGCGGTTCGGTTTTCTGCACGAATATTGCACTTTATTTTAAATTTACTAGCTTCTAAGAAAAATGTTTTCCGATTTATCCTTAGGTTATTTTCTTCAAACACATATACTTACAGATTGGGTTACATGTGGGTGTATGAAGCCATTGACGCAAACACTCTCAAAATGTGGTAGCATTTGATGTGAGGAACGCAAGGGTTAAACAAAAAAATTTCCGCCAAATTGATATTTTATGCGATTATCCTTTATGGATGTGATATATTGCTTGTTAGATGAAACATATGCACTGTGAAGGAGGTAAAAGGATGGTCACGTGTAGATACACTGCCGTTCATAAGTTTCCGGAAAAACAATTTTATTTTCACTTTGCAGGAATCAATTGATCACAATTCTTTCAAATCCTGTTAGGATCAATAGCATAAATCGGTGCAGGGAGTACTAAAACAGTGCGTGTTATTGCAAATAAGCTTAAAATATCGAAGTCAACAGTGCACGATACCATACGTCGCTTTAGAGAATTATCAACTCTTAAGACCCGGAAGAGAAGCGAAATGCCCAATTTAACATCAAAAGAGGAGGACCAGACAATAAGCTAGAGGGATCGATGACTGACAGCTCCAGAAATTTGTGCAGAGTTCATATTTCTCTTCCCCATGTGTTGGAGACTCATCCGTATTAACGGAATCATGAATAAAGAGAAGTTCAGACAGATATTAGAAGAACACACCTAACTATCGAGTTTGCTAAGAATAATACCCGAATTCACATTAATGCCAAACAATGATCCGAAACATTCTTCCAAGCTTTACCGAGGAGATATGTGGACCAAGAAGGAACACTGAAACATATGAAATGGCCTTCCAATAGAGCTGCTTTTGGACGAACTTGACAGTAATACACTCGTCCTTAGCTCCTGTTACGGAAGACAGCAGCAATTGAATAGAAAACAACTTTCCAATTTGATCTTCGTTTTGCAATGTTACCAAGAGGATTGCTGCTCTGCTAGGTTGACTGACAGTAAGATTCGAAGATAGTATTCAACATCGAAAGACAATCTTTTGGAGATCCTTCAAGTAGCCTTGAGATTGAAAGAAACTGATAGATAGAATGCCTAGATTGACGGCCAAAGTGGTGCAAGTTCGAGGTGGATTTTTCGACGAAAAAGATGTCTAACTATATTTTGTTACTCAATTTTTATATCAATTTCTCTGACAGAATATATTGTCAGGAAACTTATGGACGACAGTGTAAATCTAGAAAGGTCGGATGTGATATTTGAGATCTAAAAGCGATGAGTTCCTATTTTCACTCTACTCATATTTCACATTCACCACGTTGTAAGTACGTAACTGCACTGAAATAATATCATCACTTGATGATTGCTGGAGAATACAATCAATAAGCTTTGTTTTATTGGAAACATAACTTTGACAGAAATAGGAAAGGGTATTACTTGCAAAATGGAATGAGAGGGCTTCTGTAGCTTACATAAGGGATTGAATCTGTACTCTGCATTTGCCCCTGTTGCTATTTATAGCTATGTCTATTGTAAAACTTTGTCTAATCTTAAAAGCGGCTAAATGCCTCATAGATATGTACATATGTATATGGACCAATCTAATATCTTGTATACGGGGATGAGTACTTTTTATATGGCCGGTATGTAAACGGCTTCTCAATAAGGACATAACAATTTTGTAGTTAAATAAAACACAGAATAATTAAGATATCTGGCTCAAATTTATTTCAGATATCGTTTTTCGGGCCGAACTGAAAACAAAATTTAAAAATTTACCAACTAAGTTAGAATGTATATCCACAAAAGAAGACGTTTACAACATTATCAGTATGTTTTCTGAATATGTATTAAACTCTGCGAACTGCAGTATTCCAAAAAAAAGAAAGAAAACATAATTGAATAAAACTTCCAGATAACGTCATTGGGCTTATTAGACTAAGAAATAAACACAGAAGAAACTGGCAAAGGTATAGGCACACCATTTCTCACACTATGGTTAAATATTTTAAAAAGTTAATCTCGAGTTTAATACAAAATACACGAAATGAAGTGTGGAATACTAAGTTAAATTCCCTTGACAAAGCTTCCAAACCTTTTTGGAATATTGTGAGGATTGTTGAAAATAAAAATAAACAAATTCCAGTTCTTAAAGATAATTGTAATACCGGAAAGCTACAGACCAATTAGCTTGCTAAGCAGCCTGAGTAAGATTTTCGAAAAATTTCTCAAGGAGAAGCTGCTAAGTATAATCGATGTGCACAAAATAATTCCCAACGAACAATTCGGGTTTAGACGCTTTCACAGTACCAGTCATCAAGTACTTCGAATCACCAATCTTATCAGGAAAAATCGATGTGAAGGGAAGTCGACGGGTATGTTACTCCTCGACATAGAGAAAGCATTTGACTCCGTCTGGCAAAATGGACTTATATTCAAAATGTTTAATCTCAATTTCCCCCCTTTTTTGTGCAAAGTTATTGTGAAACCGTAATTTTAAAGTATTTGTGAATAATAGCTCGTCTAATATGTTTGATGTACCCACTGGCGTCCCCCAAGGCTCTGTCCTATGACCACTTCTATATAATTTGTATACATCCGGCTTTCCAGATCTACCAGGATGTGAATTTGCGACATATGCTGATGATACAGCGATACTTTCGTCGCATAAGTTCGGTCTTAACATTGAGTCGAACCTTTAAATGCGACGAAAGTGTTTAGTGATTATTGCAAAAAAATGGAAAATCAAATTGAATGTGGGAAAAATTCAAGCTATCTTTTTCTCCAGAAAAAGAAAACCTTGTTTCCTCCCATCTAAGCAAATCATGGTTATTGTGCAGCCGACAACCTGGGAGAACACAGTTAGATACCTGGGTATACATCTTGATAAAAGGCTGACATTTCAAGAACATATAACCAAAACTCTGCACAAAATAAGCATTGCTATAACAATGGTATACCCATTTATAAATAGAAGGTCTCTCTTATCCGACCAAAATAAAATAATTATACATAAAGTCATTTTTCAAGCACTCCTGCTCTATGGCTGTCCTATTTGGGGAAATTGTGCTAAGTGTCATATCAAAAAGTTACGGATCAACAAAATAAACTATTAAAAATGATGCTTAACTTACCTTGTGCACTATTCCACCTCTGAATTGCATCGACAAGCTGATGTTGAATTGGTCTCTGACAGAAAGACTAACTAACTCTTTTCTTTTAAGATGTAGCATATCTGAAAATCTCCTCGTTAACGAGCTAAATGTCACTTAGCTTAAGTTGAAATACAAATTCTACACAAACGAAATCGTTCTTAGTAAATCGTTATTTATTTATTTATTTATATATATTTATTTATTTATTTATTTATTTATTTATTTATTTGTTATTTATTCAATTATTTATTTATATTTTATTTTATTTATTTATTTATTTTTTTTTTTTTTTTTTTATTCTTCATATGAGGGTTTTTTTCTCGTTGTTTCCCCTCGAATGTACTCAAAAATACAAAAATAATTCATAAACAATATTGTAAACTACTTTCTCAGTTGAAAGATATATTAAATATTATATCACTGTGTGTAAAGTGTGTGGTGGCAAACATTGTACAAATTTTATAGACGAAGTTAATAAATATCTATCTATCTATTTCAGATATAGTACACATGCTAAGTTTAAGTATGGAATTCGATCTCGTTCATATGACCACCGCAAGCATGTTTGCAGAGATCGATTCTTTAAAGCCAATTTGTCAACACTCTTCCACACATTTCGGCCGGAACGTTGGCAATTTCGCGTTCGATATTGTTCCTAAGCTCCTCGAACTTTGTTGGCTTGTTGGCATAAACCAACGATTTAATGTGACCCCATAAAAATAAATACATCATCGCTAAATCGCATGAGCGAGTTGGACCACTTCTCGAGAATAAGTGACCAGCTATGTGGCATGTGGCCACACATATCGCTGATGTCAAGTCCATCCAATTCCGGCCAGAAATAGTCTTCCAACATGGAACGATAGCGAACTCCATTGACCATAACATGGTGATCATTTTCGTCGACGAAAAAATACGGTCCAATCACACCACACCGTCACTTTTTGTGGATGCAATGGAGTCTCTTGAAGAATATGTGTGTTTGTTGCTATCTATAATAATGCATATTTTGCCAAAAATGAGCTTCATCGCTGAAGATGATTTTTCAATGAAATTAACTATTTTCTTCAAAGTTTTGCACTCTTAAAGTTGCTTCCACCGACTCAGAAATTCCAAACGTTGTTCGTTAGTGAACTTCACCATGATGAAAATGCAAACCTGGGCTGACGTTTTGACATTGACAGATCATACAAAAAGTTTAAGGGTGCGTTTGTATTTAAATACCAAAGACCCTGAACAGTGTCGTGACTTCGTTGAGTGGGTCTTAGAGAACCACCAAGTTGATGGTGATTTTTCGAACTAAATCATCCTCACTTTCAACTGAATGTACATCAACAAAGTTGTCACATTTGGGGTCATTGATGAACAATCAATGAAAGACAGAAATTAATGAACAAATGCCTCAAGAATCCATTTAATGTAGCACTGAAAATTGGATACAAAACTGTGAGCAAGAAAAGTAATTACGATATTTGGAAAACTTGGGATAGATACTACTCGTATTACACTAAAGTATAAGGTGCACTTGATAACCCTAGAAGGGAATGGATGGCTATAAATAGTATCACTGATAGTAACTCTCCCAATATCAATAAATCCATAGTACTAGGTAATAACAGTATCAAATCTTTTTAATGTTTTCTTTTCTACTATCTATTCTGATATCTAGTAACGAGTCTCCTACATATTGCACCCATCGTGCTGGGTCTCATTTAATTGAAGACAATGTTATGAATAATAATAACTTGTTTTTGTTGAAATTCAGGCTTAGAGGTTGTAAAAATTATCAAAATCATAAGTTCACTTATCAACTCAAGTTCCTGTGCTAATGATGGTATTTCCAATATTTTTTCTGGAATTTTACCTGATGGATAATAGAAAACGTTGCACCGGACTCTTCGTGTTACGTTCTTCTTAAGAAATTATATTGTGTAGGTTTTCGTAGCTTTGCACATAATTGGTTTGAATCCTACTTGAAGAATAGAACCCAAAAAGTCAAAATAGTTGATTTTTTTTAGTAGCACGGAACTGCAAACTTAAGTGTGCCCTAGGGATCAGTACTTGGTCCCATACTGTTTCTAATGTAAATAAATCCATTATTTAGTTAACCCTTTATAGGAAAAATGACTTTGAAATCTACTTTCATGCAAGAAATTGTCATTAACGTGTCCAATTGAAAATTGTGAAATGAATTATTTTAAAATTGAATTACGAGTAGTAAAGTAGTTGAAATATTTAGGTATTACTATTAACCAAAATGTGAGCTGGTCCAAACATATTTTAATTTGAAAACGACGATCTGCAGTGCGTAGTTTCAATCGCTTCAGAAAATTATGAGATAATAAAACATTAAAAATTGTATAATTTGGAATATTCGAATCATAGTTAACAGTGCTGTATAAGTTATTGCGAAGGGTGAGTACCTAACCGAGCCTCAACCATTATTCGCTTTGCAAAAATTGCGCTATCAGAAAATTATATTTTGCAAATCATTTAGATTTTGTTTAGAAGATTACAAATTGTGCCACTAAAACATATATACTATTTTTATAAGATCTGGCTATATACAGAGGCCCATATCTAACACCCGCAATTTGAGAACCAATTCAATTAATCTTGTCGTCATGCTTACTTTTCCTACCGCCTTATTTAAAAGCTTTTACTCCGTTGTATCATGCAAATTGTTTAAAAGGCTTCCTATGAATATTTGAGTCATTAGATCTTGGTTCCATTACTTAAAAAAAGTTAAAATATGGCTTCTTCGTTCTGATTTATCTATTCATTTATTTGGGCGTAGTACAAGCTATAAATTTAAAGCTAAATTAACCTACCTTAACTATAATTAAGCCAAACTTAGAGCTAACTTTAAAACTAAACGAAAAAGACTAAGAATGAGAGGTGGTGGCATTAATTAGCAAGTTTTGAAGTGTAAATTTGCTGGACTTAAAATCGCAGGAGCTTGTACTGTTGGCAATGCATGGCATTCTAGACGAACTTATCGTTACAGCTATAGGTAGTACGGAAGAGGGGTACATATCTCAGATTGCGAGGGTTGGTGTTGGTTCCTGCTAATAGCTGTTGTACAAAGAGGATGTCGGCAATATCATTTATTAATTTTAAACGATCTTCATAGGGAGTTAGGTTATATCTGTCGACCCAAGGAAGACTGCGTAGAGCAAAACGGATAAATCTGCGTTGAACAGCCCCAATTCGAAGGGAATGGGTATAGTGATAGGGCGACCATACATATTCAAGGATTGGTCTAACAATTGTGAAAAAGAGAGATTTGGTGTCATAGACCAGTGTTTCACAAAACCAAGCTTGGAGCTAGCTCTGTAAATAAGCTTATCAATATGACAACAAAAATTTAGTTCTCTGTCGCAGATTACACCAAATCACACAATAAAAAGACGCAAGGGACAGGATCGCCACAGATCAGATAGGATCTAGGGACTAGTGGAAGACGCTTACAAGAATATGAAATGGCTTGGCATTTGTTGACATTGAGCTCAATGAAATTTTGTTGGCATCAGGTTTAAATGTTGTTCAAATCAGCTTGAAGTGGGCGAGAGTCAGGCGGGGATGAATGTCATCATGTCAACAGCGTAAACAGATAAATATGAGTTTTCAATGATACAGTCAACGTTGTTAATAGAAAAAAAGAAAACCAGGAGACCAAGATGGCTACCTTGAGGAACTCCGGATGTAGCTGTAAAGGGGTCGGATATAGAGCATCTAAAGAAGACTTTATATTGTCAAGAGCTTTAAGTTTAAAAGGATGATTCCATGCAAGATCTTATAAAAGGCTTTACTAAAATCGGTGACAATTACATATTCTTCTTTGCACTTTCTAATGCGCACAGACTGTTAGATACGAATGCAGTTGAGTCTTCTCTTAAGAAATCCATGTTGGTTTGAGGAAAAGATAGACTTGCAATGGAAGAACGTTGTATCATAAACTATGCTTTCAAAGAGCTTCGGTATGCAAGAGAGTTTAATTTCGTTCTTGGGACCTTTTTGTGAAAGGGGATTATGTAAGAGGCGAGACTCCCGGCGATTTAGAAATTTGGAACAGAGCCGTGAGTAGTTAAGCCAAATGCGATGACTTTTGATGATGAGTACCTCGGATAGGTTTGTTATGTGAAGACTCCAACTCGTGTTCGTCCGGCAAGGTCAGCTGAAAATATTCCCGCCATAGCTGAGAGTGTGACTGAAAACGCTGGTGTGCCCATTTCAAGACGATCACAGGATTTGGGCCTATCCGCAAACAGTTTGCACCGCATTTTGCATGAAGATCTTGGCCTATATGCTTGTAAGGACCAGCTGACATAAGAATTAAAGACAGCAGATCACGCACAACGCCCTACTTTCACTGATTGGGTGCTGGAAATGAATGAACAATTTCCATTTGTCTGGGTACGCAAACAAGCAAAACTGTCGCATCTGGGGCTCCGAAAATCCAAGAGAAGAGGTGGAACAACCTCTCCATTCAAAACGAGTGACAATTTGGTGCGGTTTTTGGGCTGGCGATGTCATTGGGCCATATTTTTTTCGAAAATGATGCTGGTGCGACCGTTTCAATGAATGGATTGTGTTACCGAACGATGTTGAACAAATTGTTTTTTGCCTGAAATTGATGCTATGGACGTGGACGATGTTTATTTTCAACAGGACGACGCCACATGCCACACAACTGGTGAAACAGTGGCTCTATTGCGTGACGGGTGATTTTTCGAAATGAAGAATTCGCCGAGATCGCACGATTTAACACCATTAGACTTTTTCCTTTGGAGCTTTGTTAAAGATAAAGCCTACGCCAATGCTCCACTAAAAGAAAATATCAGAGATATTATTCGCGAGCTGAGGCGGACATTTGGCAAATATTGTATCCCATTACTAACCTCAGAGTTTACTTACTTCCTTAGGTCCTTTAACCCCTCGGAAGGCATAGGACGTCAACCACGCCTGCGTGCCATCTTGTTCGTACTTCTGCAACGTGTTTGAGCTGCCTCCAACCCATTCCTATAGAGCTCGATTCCTCCGCAACTGTTCTGCGCCATGTTTGCTTAGGGCGTCCTGTTATTCTGCCTGCTTGGGTGAGCGGATTCCACTGCATGGCGTATTTTGCAATGTATTTGTCTTCGCGCCGTAGGGTGTGTCCAATCCACTGCCACTTTCTCCTTCGTATTGTAATGTTTATAGGTTCTTGGCCCGTTCTCATAGAAAGCTGTTCGTTTGAGATCCGGTTCGGCCAAAAAATCCTCAAGATGATTCTTAAACATTTATTTACGAAGACTTGCAGCCTGCGTGTGTTAATGGTGTCCACCTTCCAGATACTGCACCCATACAGCAGTACCGATTCTACATTAGAGCGGAACAGTCGCAGCTTGGTTCTTAAGCTGATAACATTACTTTTCCAGATTGTGGATAGCATACCGAACGCAGCTTTAGCCTTCTCGATTCTACTGCATACGTAAAGTTGGGTGCCACCGCGGTTAGCCAAGACCACACTTCCTAAATATAGAAAGTTGTCAACTTTTCGAATTCCTG
Organism: Pocota personata; assembly: GCA_963082735.1. Lineage (NCBI taxonomy): Eukaryota > Metazoa > Arthropoda > Insecta > Diptera > Syrphidae > Pocota > Pocota personata. The sequence goes on along the minus strand of OY720430.1, from coordinate 197,302,186 downwards.
TCTGGCTATATTAAGTTGAGCGTTAGTGTTGGAACTGCTGAGGGCTTTTGTTTTGACCGTGTTTATTTTGAGCCCCACTTTGTTTGCCTCAGTTTCTAGATTATGGGCCATTAACCGATGAGAGGTAAGATGTCATAGTCCAACGAATTCCATTGTTTCCTTCCGTCAATGCTGCACGGAGTACATCGCTGATAACCACCAAGAACAATAGTGGTGATAGAATGCATCCTTAACGTACTCCACTTTGGACACCAAATTCCTCTGACACCTTGCCGTTGTGTAAGACGTGACGCTTACCGCATTCGTATGTAGCCTTAATAATAGCAATAAATTTTTCCGGGATGCCTCTCCTGCGCAAGGCCAGCCAAATAGCACCTCGATTCAAGCTGTCGAAAGCCTTCTCGAAGTCGATAAACAACAGATGTTGCGGAGACCTGTACTCAACGCATTCTTCGTTTATGATCCGTAAGGTGTTTATGTGGTCGATGCAGGAGGATCCAGTGCGAAAACCTGCCTGTTCGACGTCAAGAGTAGAATCTAAATGCTCTTTAATTCGGTCCAGAATTATTTCTGCTATTATTTTGGCTACAGCTGGAAGAACACATATACCTCTCCAGTTTCCGCATACCATCAAGTTTCCCTTTTTCGGAAGCGTAATGATCAGCCCCCTTTTCCACTCCTGTGGAAATTGTTCGCTATCCCAAGCTCTCTGTATTAGCGGATGCAGTAGATCTGCTGATGTGTTTGGCGCCGCTTGAAACAATTCGGCAGGGATGCCATTAATACCGCTTTGTTTTTCTTGAGGGACTTGATTGCTGCCATAATTTCTGCTTCGCTGGGAGGTGCCGTGCGTATTCGAGAATTTGTTGCTTCGGAATACTCATTCGTATTTGAGATCATATCGCCATCGTCTAAGTGATTTAGCACTGAAGCAAAATGTTCTCTCCATCTATTGAGCTGATCCTCATCCGAAATCAGGAGGTTACCGTCCAGACGCTTCACTGGGTGTTGTTTGGAGTTTCGACCACCAATGATCTCCTTGGTGATGCTGTAAACAGTCCTACTATCGCACCTGCTCGCTGCTTCTTCAGCCCTAGAAGCTAGTGTGTCGATATATTGACGTTTGTCACGTCTCACACTATGCTGTACTTCTTTCTTCTTCGTACGGTACTGGTTTCTAACTCGGTTCTCTCTACTGCTGAGGCATGTACGCTCCTTGATCCCTCTCCAGGTGTTCCGAAAGCCATGTGCGATTGTGTGCCTGCCTTTTACCAACATAAGTGTGTGCCCTGCTCGCAAAAGCATTTTTCACAACATTCCAGTGATCATCCATGCTCTCCTGCATTGAGCTGCTGATTGCTTCCGCTTCTAAGGCAAGGTGGTCCCTAAATTATTGGCGTACTTGGGGGACATTAAGCCTATCGGTATTGAACCTGGTGGTGATGTTCAACAAGTTTGATCGGTTGTAGTTGACGGATGCAGTACGAAGGTGTATATGAGCTATCATAAGATGGTGATCTCGTTCTTGTCCGATATCAGCCCCACGTCTGTTACGGACGTCCAGGAGACAATTTCTAAAGCGGCGACTGATCGCAATGTGATCGATCTGATTGGATGTTCTTTGCTTATCAGTCGAGACCCAACTGTTCTTATGGCAGGCCTTATGCTTAAACAGCGTACCTCCAATGACTAGGCGGTTAGTATTGCAGAAGTCCACAAACCGTTATTGATTTAAAATGACACCCCTTGTTGGATGACCCTACATATAGGTGATAATTGGACGCCGTGGCTCAGTGGTTAAGTGCGCGATCACTTAGATACTCGGTTAGATTATCCATGGGAATATTTTGGTTTGGCATAACACCTGACACAAACTCTTTTCAATTCTAAACATACGTGTGTATAAATTCTTTAAATCATTAGACGAAGCATAATAGAGGACATCCTTTGTACTTTTATATGTCTGAAAGACAAATCATTTTAAGGCACTACACTTCTTTCTATTCGTATGATTTGCCGCTTGTTAACCTGCCCTCAACCTAGCAAACAATACATTTTCAAACAAATAAATAAAATGAACTAGAACACAGCAAAGCTGAATATATAACAAGGACATTATCAAATCCTCTCTACACATACATATATGATATACATACTTGTATGCATTACAACACGCTCTACTCAGTCTAAAATTTGCATTTCGCCTAACAGTACTGAAAACCTCGAAAAATATATCCCTTCTAGATCCACAACCATACACAAGTGGGTGGAACCTTGTACTTTCGTATCGTAGAGCGTGTTTGAAAACTATTCCAAGCCCACATACACCATATTCAAGCAATTAATTCACACTCGAAAAATCATTCAAAATTATCCCAAACTGAGATGCTAACACGATACCAAGGATGTCGATCTGGAAGAAGTTTCGCCTGTGCGTGTAGTTATTTTACAAGTTTAAATTAAATCAATGGAATTTAGCACATTAAATTCTGGTATCTACTGCAACGAGTGTCGGATGAAGAATTACCAACTCACACTTGTCACTGATTAACGTCAAACAACAATAGAACTGTTAAGGAAATCTACGTTCACTGATTACTAATGCAGAAGCATTCACTAATCACTCAAAAACATACATAAACACATATCCAATGGGTCTCCTGTTGGCAATATCCAGAGTGCCGGAGTTTGATCTATGCCATGGGCACATATTTCAAATTCCATTTGGACAAATATCTCAAATTGCACCCTGAACTAGTTCAGCAGCTATAGAATTCACAGGAGAAGACCTCCAATTAGTCTTGCAATTTGTTGTCTCTATCCCAACAGGTGAAACGAGTCACAGTATGCCAGGTTGAATGTAATCATCTTTCATCAGCATATGAAGATATGAATCTAGGTGACTATGTATCTCAAGGATACAAACGAAATATGTATATCCTTTTTTTTTCTAGCAAAATAATGGTGTGGTGGGGGGGGGGGGGGGAGAGATGACTCCTTTCATTGGAAACAATATTCATTTATGAGCTATGCTATGCTGTCGGGTGTTGGCGACATATGCTTCAGTAATTGTAACCAATCGATTTTATAATAACTTTCAACTACAAAACTACCACATTGAGTTAGCACAACAGCAATAGTACTCGTAAATATCAGCAGACAGATAGTATACGTATACACGTACGAGTACCACCCTTTTGACTTGGATTTTAATACTAGTGCACGATTGAAAGGATCTTTCACACTTTTGATAAATTGAATTCAATTAGGAAACAAATTGGAAAAGCCATTGAGGAAGGATTTTTTGTATTCAAGGGGACTCACCAAAGGCGTGCTGTGAGCAGGAAGTCTAACAAACTCCCAGTTGACAAGGTAATAGGACGTCGCACAAAGATGTGACAGTGGTATGTATTCATAACAATTTGAATGACAGGGTATGAGGATATTTCCATGAATCAGGCCTTTGTTTGGTTTCGTCTGAATGGGAATGCTTTGATTAGAATTCCCTCATATGGCTTCTGAACGGGGTTGAGATTTTCCAATATACTAGATAATTCAATTGTGACTTTGGCTAGGACCTCAACTATTGTCTGCAGAATCTTCACATAGGTAACTAAAGTTTGCATTGTGAATAAGAAGCAAAATCAACTTTCTTAAGAAACGATTGACTTAACCTGTGAAATCGCTATTGTTATGAACATTGTCCGCCGATAGTTGTGAACTACACAATATTTTTTCTAGGCAGCAGAGTTTCTAAGTAGAAGGACAGCGATTTCATAAAAGCACTGACGAATGGCTAAGACAATGGTGTAAATTAAAAAAATTGTATTGCAGATAATTTGGAACGGAAGGCCTTTTCACTAATTGTGCAATGCCCTTTACCAATTAAGTGGCATTACTAACAACTTAGGCAAACAACTTGAGCAACCACCTCCTTTCCAAATTGGACCGCTTTCAACCGCCACATTCTATATTCCGAGCTTTAAACTTCGTAAAGTTGATTTTGTAAAACTAAATAACCCTTGATAACATTCTCGTCAATATCGACAATATTCTCTATTTGTTCGACGCCGAGATCTTCAACAGCCTCATACAATCCATCCCAATTGTTGCCCCCAGAAGCAATCCTCGTCGTCTCCACCCTGGCACAATAAAGAATTATGCTCGCTACGCAATAAGAGAAACAAACTGTTGCACGCATACCTTATATCTCGATCTGACTCAGACTTTTCAAATTACCAGAGAGCATATATATGTATATTCACTTTTCCGAACTCTACCTAAGATTTTACCACGAATGCCCTAACTGAATGCAATGTCCTTTAATCTCTGACCCCAAACATTTTTAACACATCATTAATACCAAGAATAAATCGGATAGCTACCCTTTTACTCTGAAATTATTTAATACATCTTCAACCATTCGTTTACCAACCACATCCTTGACCCCGATTTAAAAAAATGGTCGAACTACTTGATCCATCCCTGAGCCTATTGTTTTCCAACTTATCTCACAGGGAGTTTTGTCATTACTCTGGTAGAACTCTTACCTAATTCTCATTCATAAGAAAGGTCATAAGAATGAAACTTTACTCCTTACCGAAACTCTTTGAAAGCATTGTTTATGACAGTGTTCTTTCATTGCAAATCAAACTTCTCCCCTACCTAACATGAATTTCTTAACAGTAGATCTGTAACAACTAACTTAACGGAGTTCGTATCTAGTACTCTTTGCGCAAAAAAGTTGATGTAATTGCCTTCGTTTTTAGTAAGGTTTTTGACAAAATCTGTCATGGAACCACCCACTTTGAACTTAAAGCTCTAGGCTTTCAATAGGGGTTCATTACCTGGATCATATCTTACTTAGAACAACAGCAGTAAAAAGTACTTTTTAGATCTTCTGTGTCTGACTCCATTAAAGAAACCATCGGAGTTCCTCAAGACAGTCAACTCAGTCCTTTGGTTTTTATATTAACAATCAACGATTGTTTCACCGTAGACTTTCATCTATGTATTTCTCTAAGACGATGATATGACAATCTTCAGGCACATTTCATCCCCCTCTGACTGTCACCCACTGCAAGATGACTTCAACAGATTTTCACTCTGGTGTCAAATTATTTTCTCCTGCGACAGACTCATCCTCTCCTCCTCTTCAATGCGTAATTTGATTTTTATCTGCGACAGGGAGCTCGATTTCCGCTTCCACATTGAATATATTATAAGCAGAGTCAGCTCTACTTTCAGCTTTTTGAAACGTTGGTCTAAGGAATTATCGAAACCATATGTCACGAAATCCCTTTATGTCGCCTTTGCTAGGCCCATCCTTGAATATGCTATTTCTTCTTTTTATGATACCCATTGTTGGCAGCCTTCCATGGCCTGACAGCTACAACGTACCTATTTGGATCGCTTTAAACTGCTGAATGTACAGTCCCTTGTAAGAGTCTTGAAGTTGCCGACATACTTTTGTTCTTCAACTATGAGTTGGAAACTGCTTCAAATGATCTCACTTAACCTTAGGTCTGTATCCCTTTTCCATCTTAACTTCCATCGGACTGTTTATGGTTGTAACGAACCAATATCTCAAAAGCTATGCTTGGGCAACGGCATGCAAATACAATCCCTATATAACACTTCCTTTTGACCAATCCCTTCCCTAAGCTTAGCTTAAGTTCTTCATTGCTTTACATATTAAGTTTAGCTCTAAGTTTATTTGTGCTTGAATTAAGCCTAAATAAATAAATAAACCAGATGGCTTAGAATGTTGAAGCTGTCAAGACTTGTAAGATGAACTATAGAGACAAATAAAATAAAACCCTATTTCCTATTTGTATGAGCCTTACCGTACCTCTCTAGAAGTCCATAATAAAATCTAAAACTTTTCAGACTTAAAAAACGGGTGATGTGGAAGAATATAATATTTATTTCGGATGACTTAAAAAGCTGAAACTTAGCCACCTTATAGCTCGAATCACATAAAACAGTATGGCGTTACATAGAGTGTTTCACAAAACTTTTTTCTTCAGATTTTTATAGAAATTTAGGTATTTCTGAAAGTTTTACCGCGTATCTCCAGAAATTGTCAGGTGAACTACATAACTGTAACTTAGTAGAATTATGATAAAATATGGTCTAACCCAATTTGTGCACATTTTTCTATTCAGGCAGAATTTTCTAACTTGTGCTCCTCCTCCCACATTTCTCTAGAAGTTCCCTCATAACCATGCAAAATTTAAAAAAATAGTCGCAACGTTTAAATTTTAGAAATACCGACCATTCCAGTGAACATATTTTCTCACACAGTGGATGGAATATGAAGATCCCTCATCGGTAGAAGCTAAGCTGGATATGCCATTTAGTGAAGTGACCTCTTGGACTGTGGATGTTGATGATTTCCAAAACAGATGCTGCTCAGAAACTTTCCCTCTTTTAAAAGCCATTAGCCGAGCTGTAGGTCGTTTGGCAAGCCTTCCATCATCATCGGGAAGTAATTGCGAACATTCCGCTCAGTCCGTGACACCGGTTCCACTAGTTATGACAACTCAGACTGACAGTGTATCATAGTATAAACCAGGATCAAACCATATGCCCATCTTGGCAATCAACTTAGCCACAATCAAAGGCTCCATACCAGATAAAGACCAACAACATCAACAACGACGACTCGGAGACTAACAACAATTATGACTAAACGCACAAAAACTCCCCAAGCAACGTGGAAAGCACAACAATTTAAGCTCCAGCTGTCAACCAGCCTATGATGATCACGACCAACTGCCGCGCTGGTCAGTTCCTCTCACATCCAGATAACTATAATGCCTACTTCCACTGCGTGACCGATAGTGAAATGACACAACAGTTCTGTGTTTGTGGCCTGCACTGGAACCAAGAACTGTGACTAGCCAGCCTCGGCAAAATGTAAAATTGTATCTAAAATCACGTTGCGTCCCATTCAGGAATTCAATAAACCAACAACTATTACAACTATGCCAAAACCAGTGGAAGACCGCCGCCTCACCCACATAGGCCAAAGAAATGTACTTGCCACACAGGAACTGTGACCAATATTATGTCAAAGAGTGTCGAAACAATCTTCAGTGGAACTACGAAAAAAAGATCTGTAACTGGCCAGGCAATATTTAATCCCGTCTATCCACTACAAAGCCTCCGAGAGTGATCCGTGTGAGGGTCAAAACGTTGTTACATATCCTGGAAACGTAACAAATTCTTAAAACTAGTAATGCAAGGTGTTTCAAACATTTATTTTTTCTTCTCGAACTTGTGCATAATATAATAATGTGTGTAAGTGTTCATACACACCTCTCAAGGATACCCTTGATAACCTAGGAAGCTGAAGCTTTAGGGTATCCTACCTAGTTGAACAATCGATTTTCATAGGCGGGAGACTCAAGGTTCAAGTCCCAGAAAGTTTTTCAAGGTGTCATCTCTCGCATATGTCTGATAAAAATCTGAGAGTAAAATTGTTATGAGAAGCTTCTCTCAATCGAAAGAAATTTGTCTTTGAAAACTGTATAGAACTGTAGGTCCATATCAGTCATGTGTCGCACAGTACGAATGGCTGTAAGAAGCTAGGTTAGGTCACATTCAGGCTGTTAGTTTTGCGGTTTTTCAGAGAAAAATATTGTGACACGCACATAAGAAATTAGGGAACTTCTAGTATGTTATTCAGTACACTAAGACATATTTCGAAATTTGTTTCTCATACTCTGTTTTTCCAAGGGAAAACTTAAAATTCCTGGTCTATGGGTGGCCGTTGACTTCGACGGTCGTTTAGAATTTATCCTGACATTCTCCGCTCGTAGTTGTTATAAAGCAGTTTGTTTTTCATCATCTTCAGATGATCCAGGCAGCGGTGTGCCTCTGGGGCGTAATTGAGTTTCAACAAGCCCTGTATCTCCTCTAGCAAGCTCACAAGGATGTGATCGTCATTGAGGTTAAAAAAATTTATTCATTTGATTTTGATATTAAGGAAAACTCATTCAATGTCTAAGAAAAGAATGCACACAGTGTATTTCTTGTCCTTCAGTTTTGTGGATATAGGAGGTAATACCTATACATAAGGCTAGCCTTTCTGACTTTTGATATACAGCCCTTAGCATCCGTTTTTCTCATGTTGTTTTTATCAATGATGGAAATCTTCAAAAGATACTACTGAGCCTATAGCCAGTAGTAGTGTGAGATTTTTACTTACTAAAAAAACATCCACTAACTCTCTTCTCTTTACTCTCCGGTACTGCCGTCTTAGCATTTTTTTCGCAGGGGGGGTTCAGACTTAACTGTTCACCGCGTTGTTGTAGTTTGCCTAATGTTCTTCTTTTCTCTGCATTTGCACTGCAGATAGTTTCTTCAGTATGGGCTTGCATACTCTGCTACCGCATTCCATCTGACTTCGTCTTTCAGCATTTCTCCAACTATGCTTTGCGGCGTTGGTTCTATTCCGCGGTTTCATCTCAGCCTTGTTCATTCACTGAGGACTCGTGGATATTGGAACATCATATGCTGTACAGCTTTAATGCAGTCAACGCACCAGGGGCATTAAGGACTATCGTCGCATTTGTACTTTTGTAGGTACGAGCGGCAATACCAGTGTCCCGTCAGGAACTGTGTAGAAATCACACTCTCCATATGCCACTTACATACGTTTTCTCTACTCGTACTGTTGGACTGGGTCGTGGTAGCCTTATTCCATACCGGTGAGAGGTACACTATGCTGCGCCTATTTTTGGTCTTCTAATGTTTGGCATGATGCACTATAGCTGCATTTGAAGTTTTTTTTTCTTCTTACGTACGGTAGGTGCTCGTTAAATGATAACCTATCATCTAACACTACCTCAAGGTATTTTATATGTGCTTTAGTATTGTACTCGTAAGTTGACCACAGATGGAGAATGTGGCTGTTTCTGTTTTCTTCCGGCTGGTTATGATGACCGCCTTCGTTTTGTGTTCAGCCAGCGTTAATCCAACCGAAGTGAACCACTGTTGAACAATTCTTATTGTAGCGTTACCAAGCTGTTCCACCTCTTCCACCAATTCGACCGTAACTACAATGACTCTACTGGTATTTGTAGTCGCAGTACTCCATCGTTTCACAACAATAGGCCCAGCACTGATCCCTGTGGAACGACTCCCATGTTATATAGGAGATTTCGATTTCTGCTTGAAGTATGTGGTTCCAGTTAGCACTGTTTTTGATGTCGAGGGTGCAGTATTTCTTCGAACCCCCTTTCCATCTTTTGCCCTCTAGATACAATATCTACTGCTTCAACTACCGCCTGCTTAGCGTACCTTCCAGAATCCATATTGACGATCCGAGAAATGGCCGGCTTCTTCTATTGCTGCTTTCAGTCTATTGTAGATGATACGTACTTTTCCGGCCGTATCCAGCATGCATAGTGGACGATATGATGACGGCGAGTCAGGTGATTTATTGTTTCCTTTAGGGAGCAGCACGAGTCGCTGCCACTTGCACTGGTCTGGAAAGACTCTTTCTTTTGAACATGAATTAAACAGGTCGATGTATATGTCTGGCCGAGCTTTGAATGCTATTTTCAGGACTCTGTCACGAATCTGGTCGGATCCAAGTACTTTTTTATCACCAAAATGATTACATATTTCTATGATTGGTAAAAAGATTGCATCATGTGTCAATTCATTCATAAATATGTTTTCCTGCTGTTGTGGAAATAGCCCTGCGACAATGTTCTTTAAAAGCTCAGGGCACGTGGAGATAGGTGGTCGCCATCTTTTAAGCATCTTAATCATAACTTGGTTGGCCTTTCCCCATAGTTTTTGGTTCGCTTCGTTACACATTACTCTTTTTAACTCCATGTGTGTAATCTTGTATCATTCATAGAGTACGTTGGCATTGTTTACTGATCTAGAGCATGCTGCTATGTTGCATTTCCTGTGTAGTTCTTCGATCTTCTCATGGGCTATGGATGTTGACTCTTTATCTTACCATTGACGCATCATAAGCCCTGGTAATTCCATTCATGATTTGTACAGCTTTGCTAATTGCCGGTCCTGTTGGTGAAATGTCTGTAGCGAGTGTGTAGGCTAATAATTCTTCGCCTAGGGATTTTAATTTTTTTCCTAGTTGAAACGAGGTTAGGTTGAGATGGCTGTCAGCGCAGAAAGCCAACACACTTAGACCAGTAATAGGTCCATTGTGATACCACATGGGTTTGGGAAGCGGCCTCTAACCTACTCATTGAACCATTTGGAGCTTCTGATGAAGCGTAGAAAGCCCCTAACGTCTATTTTATTCAGATCATTTAAGTCGTTGAAACAAAGGGCTCCTAAGTGGAGTGGACAGGTGCCAATAAGGTGAAGAATAGTCTCTTCCTCCTCCACGTCCATACAGCTTTTGCAGAAATCATTTGCGAAGACGCCAAGCCTTGTTGCATGCTTGTCTATTAGACAGTATCCAGTAATGACACCAATAACAGTGCTGATATGCTTTCTATCGAGAGAAATCAAATTCTTAGAGCGTTTCAAATCCAGCATAGGCCAAAGCTGTTTTGTCTCTCGACAAGTTGTATCCCTTGTCCACCTAGAATTTGTCTTTACGATAGCATCCACCTTTAATTCAAGTTTGCATGCAGCGATAGGTATACCCAGTAAACTTTTGCCTGGAGGGATGGGTATTGTTGTTCTATGTCTGGCAAGTTCATCAGCCTTACAATTTCCTGGAATATCCCTATGCCCCGGCACCCCAATTAGGTGAATATTAAACTGCACCGCCATCTCTATAAGAGACGATGGGCAGTCTAGAGCTGTTAAAGAATTTGTTGAGGATGATAACAAGGATTTGATTGTTGCTTGGCTATCTGAAAAGATGCGGATATCAACGTCGATACCACGTTTTTTTTTAGCCAAGACAAGACTTCCTTTATTGCCATTATCTCCGCTTGGAATACGCAACAGTGGTTTGGGAGACAAAAAGAAAGGCTTAAATTAAGCCTATCAGAGAAGACACCACCACCCATCCCGTTGTTAGTTTTTGAACCGTCGGTATAAAAATGTAATAACTTATCTTCCGTGAAACCACATTCTTTCCGGAAGGGATGGTAACTTGGAAGTTTTTGTAGTAGTAGTAGCTTTAAGGCGAATAGCTGAGTTAGCTGCTATTTGCCTACTACCAAGAATGTCGAGGGGTGTTAGGTAAAAGAAAGGTGTCGTTCGCAGTGCTCCGCTAATGCACAGACAAGCTGAATGTACCTAGTTGAAGCGAGAGTGGTATTATTCCTCTTTGGTTCCTAGCTCATTTCCTCATAAAGCAATCAGTTAAATATTGACAAGCACCACGTTCGGTTTTGTTCATTTTATTTGTTTAATTTCCTCTGGATGACTTTGTAAAGTTCAAAATCTTCATTGGCTGCATTGAAAAGTTTCTTGAAATGATTCCTTATTTCTCTTCCTTATAACTAATATCTGTAGGTCTGTGGAAGGCACGATTCTCGTAAAGGTTTACTACTTTTCCCTATCTCTCTCCTAAAAAGATCCCAGTCTTTCCTGAAATTCCCATGCGATTTTGATGGGCCTAAAATACATGATGCAGATCCCACTTTTTGGACTATGGAGCAGTTTGGTTCAGGCAGTGGTCCTTCTGCAGATCGAAGCTATAAAATGCTTCCAGTATTAGAGGAGGTAGGTGGGTTAATCACCTTGACGGTAGAGGCAAGGTGATTAACCCGCCCACAACTCAACGAATGCCACCCCAATTCATCCAGTCAACCTCTTGGTATTGTGATTAGTGTGGAAATCCGTCGCATCTTCAAATCCAGTCAGCATTCCCCCATCTCTAATGTTTACCATCCCCAAAATAGTCATTTTTAAATTTCAGCAGAACAAGTAATATTTTTAAATTAAAGCCGGAAACGATTCTATCTGCCCTGCTTTGCATTTTCCGACTCATAATTGTCTTTTAAGACTTTTAATATTTATGTATCTAACTTGCCCCAAAGTTCAGATGTATTTTATTAACAACTCCTAGCTTTTAATACTAGTCGAAGAAAATTTAATTTTATTCTCAAAGCCAACAAGATCAACATTGAATGCGACCTGCTTCATTTAGGATTAGCCGTCTGCTGTTATTGTCTTCGCGCAACAAAAGCCAAATCCCATTGAAATACCTTCCTGCAGAGGCAACTATTTGCAGAAAGCAAACGAATATAAAACCCTTTATATTTCAGGTTATGGCCTGTTACCGGGTATCCCGAACATAACTGATGACCCCCGGGGCTCTGTTGCCAACTCTCTGTATCATCGCCAACCAATTCAAGTACGAAATGGAGGTTGGAGGCTTCTAAAGAATTATTTCCGAGATATACAAGTATGTATGAGGTCGCGGGGAGCAGCGCTACCATTGTATGTCCTTGTTTCAATTTCATTTCATTTTCCTAAGAAGTTTATCTCTTCAGAATAAAATAGAAAAGAAAAAAATAAACTTTTTCTTATATTATTATTGCGATTGCGACCATTGTTGGTTGAGCTGTGTGTTTCAGATACACTTTGGCGTATGCCTGCTGTTCTCATTGTGTGTGTAACAACGCAAGAAAAACGTACATTTCCGTAACAAAGAAAAGCGCCACCATACCACTGAATGATAGGATAAACCACAAGCACAATTGGATCACAGGACACAGGATCTCGTATCGTCGTAGTCTGATGTCTGCCACGCATGGAATGAGATGGGAAATTTATTTGACCCCAACAATACGGAGGGCATTATGCGAGGTTGTTGTTTCGCTGTATGCGTGTGTGTTTGTGTTGTTGTTACGTTACACGACGATATTATCGTTCAGGATAAAAGGCTGAAGCCGATGCTGAAGAAGAAAATAAAGGATAATACATGGGAAAATACAGCGAGAAATGAATGAAATAAAAATAAATAACAGAGAGCAAGTGGAAAGCACACCAGAGCATAATGGCATGTGTGAGTGTGTATGGGGCTATCAAAAGGATATGTGGGCCATGGAGTGAAAATCCTTTTAATATTTTCGCCAATTTTTTTTCTGTTTTTTGTTTCACTCTGTGTTTTTGCGGGATAACATGGCACATTGGATAATTTTGTTCATGCTTTCTGGTTTGGAAATTCCTTAAGATACGAGTACTCTACCACGGCGACGAGGATGATGACAATATACGAAGTATGTACATACATATGTATGTATGGTTTCGTAACAAAACGATTAAATGTCAAAACGCAAATATGTATGTATAGGTATAGTCAAGCGTTTTATGTGCCGCTTAGATTTGTCATCGTTTTTCTTGAGAGGCTTAGGTACGTTACGTCTTCTTTTCATGCTTTGTTTGATAATACTTGCTGCTAGACCTTATCTTTTATTTTTTGGATTTATGCTTAGTACAGTGTATTTCTATTCAATTCAATTTATTTAACAATAATTTGTGGTATGTATGTACCAGTGCTGCCGTTTAGTGTTTTCCTTGGGGACTATAATTGGGAGTTTTTCAGGGAGTATTTTGTGTACGAATGGAGTAAGGAATAAATGAATTTATAAAACTTGATTCATATTCGGTCACTGTCCCACTTTTTGGTTGAAGAAACTTAGATTTTATTTATTTCACTTTTATGCTCGGGGGACTGTTGGTTACTGTTCCCCGCTCGGGCTCGAACCTACACACTTCAAGTCACAAACGAACACACTACCTACTACATTGTGGCCCCATTCACTTAATTTCAGCCTTTAACTAAAATAATCATTTGGAAGCATTTTTATAATTGTCATTAGTTGAACGCACTCCTGGTCGTGAGCGCCATCTGTGCTTCACCAGCTTACCTAACCCAAAGAACACTGAACTATAAATAAAAATAATGTAACATTGCACCCAACTTCAGGGTGAATCTCTGATGATTGTTGTTAAAAAATTGACAGCGGAGGACAGTTACCTCCAGCATAGAAAATAATAAAAAATAATAATCCGTAGGAATAAAAAATAGGAATAAGAACATTCCTTTATTTTCATTTATTTATTTAAAGTTCAATACAAGCATTGAAGTACTTAAAGCTAAATAGTTCTATAATTAAACTAAACTAAGCTATACTAAACCTAGTGACCACAGTGGAGTATGGTACTCGTATTACGGAGTGTGCTTTTGCTGCTATTAAAGTCAAATAGAGGAACGGACCTAAAGTTGCGGAGTTTAGTTTTGAGAGAAATCGTTTGAAGCAGGGAGGGACAATCAATGTTATCAAATAATAGCTGATGAATGAAAAGTATGTTGGTAATATCACTATGTTTTTTCTAATGACTGAAGGTTGATCAGTCTAAGACAATTCACATAGGGCGGCAGATTGAGGTTATCAGCCCAAGACAGACCGCGAATGAACCGGCGCTACTTCGATTTTTATGGTATGGGCAATATATTGTGGCGACGCAGGTGAGACAGAGGGATTTTGTTACGTATGGGTCAGAGAGCTCTTTTGATCAGCTTTTCACAAAGCCAAGTGCTGAGTTGGCTCTACTTATGACATTGACTATGTGTAAACGAAAGTTATGCAGCTTCACTATCGCACATGACACCCAAACCGCATGCTGTCGTGACTGAGGGTGTGAGACTTCTGCGGGAGTAGGTACTGGAATGACATTTATTGACATTAAGCTCTAAGAAATTTGTATTACATCAGATGGAGAATGTGTTTAGATCATCCTGTAGAAAGTAGGGATCAGCTAGAGATGATATACGTCTAAAGATGTTCATATCATCGGCGTAGACCAGAAGATCGGATCTCTGGATGATACGTTCGGCATTATTTATTGTGAGGATGAAGATCAATGGTTGAAGATGGCCGCCATGAGGGACCCCCGAGGTTACCATGATAGGGTCCGATACTGAAGATATAAATCGAATTTCGTATTGGCGGTCCACTCGGTATGATTTGATCCATGAGATAAACCGAGGTTTGAATCCAAGGGTTTCTAAAGGTGCGTCCCCAATTGAGAGTAAAAATTGCTGCGACCAGCTCTCAAGCAGCTCTCGAGAACAAACTCGCAAGTGGACACATTCTTAAGAGTATCTCGCGGAGAGTTGACTTTTTACTCTCAACATTCGAATTTTTTGAGAGTCACTCGCAAGTGGACACATGTTTTGATCACTATTGGAGATTAGCTCGCAGAATTCCAACACAGGTCGTATTTTGCGAGTTGCTGTCGATAGTCATCATAGCAAAACTGTGGACATCGGAGGAAACAAATCAACTAATAGAAAAATATGAGTCTTTTGAGTATCCTTTTTAAAAGTAGTGGGAACGGCTTCTATGATATATTCTATTTCACTACTTGGCAAACGGCATCTTCAATTTGAAGCCCTTAAGAGTAGACGATCTATCCATGGTTTAACCCAGAATTTTTATTTTTTTTTTTAAGAACAGTGCCAATAATAAAATCAGCTGCAACCTTCCGCTTGTAAGAATACATTCACTACTTCCAACTGAAAACTAGCAGAAGAAATATATCAAGTGGACACAGTTATGAGAGTACTCTCAGGAAATAAACTCTCAAAATTCTACCAGAGAACTAGCGATATTAAAATCTCGAAAATATTACTCTCAAATGGACAGCCACCCAAGAGTAACTGAAATATGTGGCTACGATAAGTTAGTTATTTTTAAATGATTTTTATTTCCTTTTCAAAAAAGAAATTAACAAAAACAAGAAAAGTTATAAGTCGTTTTGTTGGTCTGGCTGATGGCCGTCTACCAGATTGACGATTATGGTAATACTTATTTTTGAATGTATAAAAGGAAATATATTGATTTAAATATATAACTTAAAAGTTCTCCTCAATAATGCATTCCCTATATCGAATGGCGTTCAGTGCAAGTTGTACAATAAATCCCATCCAAATTCAGATTGCTTCATCTTCATCCAGGATAGTTGAACCAAAGAATCTTAATCGCAATTCCTTTAAAATTGAACAAATGGCAAGAAAATGAAAAACATTTCCACATATCTACATTCAGGTTGCACATATTGTACAAAATTGGAAGATCTGGACGGTGTGGTATAAAATTCAAGTGTACTAGTGCCCTTCTCAATTTGAGTATATCACTTATTTTGTCCGTTGAGTTGGAGTTTAGAAAGTAAGTACTGTCTTTTAGATGATATCTTAATTTACTATAGTACAACCTATACTGGGATGATTGGGCTTCATTAGCTTATCTCTCGTACAAATTATTTCCAATTTTTTCAAGCAAAGTGTTAAGTAGGAGTCTCAATAACGCAGGCTGCACATCTGAAAAAATACTTAGGCTTACACCACACTCGGACGCAAGATTCTGCCATTCACTCACGAAATTAGCTTTTACAAAATAGGTCACTCTATGTACAAGCACAATTTTTGCCAACCTTTTTTCATCCATTGACATTACTTTGACTATATAGTGACTACGTTATCAACTTGATTAAGTTGGTAGTTATTGACCTCCCATTAAGGAGAGAATTGACTTTCAGTGAAAGGACACAATCATATACAAAGCTTTCGAAAAGTTTAGGTATGCATGAGAGGTTAGCAATTGGACGATAATGAAAAAGTTCGTTCTTGTACTTTAAAAAAAAAAAAGATTTAAACTTTGTTCTAATTTTTGAACAACTTATTTTATTCCCTAGAATTTCGTTCATATTTATTTTTCGTCTATCTTTCATTGCTTCTGAGAACAATTATGTTAACAAAATGAGTGCCCGTAACTATTTCGAAATATTAAGGCCTATCAATTTAGAAAGCACTAAAACGATTCAGATTCACTGTATAGTAACGTATCGTTATTTTCGATGTAAGTATCCAATAAGCCTTTTTAGCCTGCAGATCGAACTATAATCAGCATCTGCAGGAGATAGACAAGCAGACAAATAGAATTGTGAGGCTCTGTTTTCGAACTCTTCAAAGCGAGATTAATGAAAGTCTTTAGATCAGCACTTTAACTAAAGTAACAACTTTCCTTTAAATGAAAAAATTTAAAAATATGAATAGACACGATTCGATTGATTAATTTGTATGTAAAGCTGTCAGCTTTCACAAAACAGGTGACTCTTCTTTTTGCTTCTAAGTCAGCAACGTGTTAAATTTTGAAAATATAGACTGCTCTAAAAAGTTCTTGGATCCATATGTACAAACATATGGATCCTTGAAGACTTTTAAGTGGAACCTTTTTCATACCAGAATATACTTTTTATTAAAATTTCATTGAAATTCTTTCAGTGTTTACTGAGTTATTATACTTTTTTAATAAAATACATTTTTGGAACCGGATTCAACCATCTTACTTCCACTGCAACCAACTTGAACGAAGAATCTACTTACACAACAAGTCTGACCAACAAATAAAATTTTATCCAAATCTGTTAGTTTGTAATAAAGAGTATTTCAAAAATGATTGTGCTACCATCCGGCATTTCTTGGGCCATTTCCAGCTTCTCTCCCTATAAATCGGCTGCACTTGACGGCATACTCCCGGTAATGCTGCAAAAAACACTGGATCAGGTGGTCCCTTGGCTAGTTCCGATCTATAGAAGCTGTATTCTTCTAAACCACGTCCCCCTGAGTTGGAGGCGTGTTCGTGTTGTGTTTATCCTGAAAGCGGGGAAGCGGGGCATGAATCTACAAAGGGTTTCAGACCCATCAGCTTGTCATCTTTCCTCCTTAAGACGTTGGAACGTATATTAGATACGCACATCCGTAATACAATAGATACATCCCTTCTATCTAAATCTCAGCATGCGTACACTAAGGGGCGATCGACTGAGACGGCGCTCCATGAAGTTGTCCGTACGATAGAAAAGACAATACACTACAAACAATTTACTCTTGCCACCTTTTTAGATGTTGAAGGTGCTTTCAACAACGTTAGCACTGTTACTTTAGCACAATTACTCTCGTTATCATCTAGTGCTAAGTAGATAGGTGTGATACTCGACCCTAAATTAAGCTGGAAGCTTTACATTGAACAGTAAGTAAAGAAAGCCTGTGTGGCTTTTTATGCTTGTAGCAAAACATTCGGTAAGAAATGGGGCTCCGTCCGAAGATGGTCATTTGGATGTATACTGCGGTGGTGCGCCCTATACTTTCCTATGGATCGCTAGTTTGGTGGCCGGCAGTTAATAAAGCATACATTACCAAACTCATCAACAAATTACAAAGGACTGCGGCTCTAGGTGCTACAGGGGCGATGAGAACATGCCCAACTGAAGCCTTGAACGTAATCCTTCACCTTATACCACTCGACCTTCATATAAAGTGCATATCAGCATGTAGTGTGGTCAGATTAAGAGAAACAGGTAGCTGGTGCGATAGTCTCTACGGCCACAACAGCATCCTTAATCAGCTACCTCGGGAGTTGGCGGCGAATCCGACCGACTATATAACTCCCAGGGTGAACTTTCGCAATGATGTCACTGTAAGATTCCCTTCCAGGGCGGAATGGAAATGTGGCACGGTGACTAACGAGTTCTAAACAACTATTTTCAATGACGGGTCGAAAATGGACTGCGGGGTAGGGGCGGGAATCTTTTCTGAATCCCTCAATATCTCTAGTTCATTCCGTCTTCCCAATTCATGCAGCGTATTCCAGGCGGAAGTTCTTGCTGTACGAGAGACGTGTCGTCTCCTCAAACAAAAATCGATACAACTTAACACCACAGCCATTTTCATTGATAGCCAGGCCGCTATCAAAGCCATCGTATCTGCGGCTTTCTCTTCCAAACTTGCTGAACAATGCAAGGAGGAGCTTGCCGCACTTGGTCATCGGTCTAGGATCAGCCTCATCTGGGTGCCTGGTCATAGTAATATTGACGGAAACGAAAAAGCTGATGAATTGGCGAGGCAGGGATTTACCATAGACTGCTCCCGTGCGGAGGATGTCAACATTCCGTTAGGGGCCCTTAAGGGTAGAATCTTTGCTCATTTCCTTGCAGATGCTGGTAATAGATGGCGAGGGTTGCAGAACTGTGTCATACCCAGGCAAATGTGGCCCAAGTATAACCGGCGCAGAACACAAGAGCTATTAAACAGAAACCGGGCAGATATTGCTAGAGTTCTGGCAATTAGCACTGGCCATTGGCCCATAGGGGTCCACGCAGCCAGACTGGGCATTACTTTTAATGCACATTGTCGTAGCTGCAATATGGCCAACGAGCCTGAAACAATCCTACACTTCCTTTGTAAGTGTCCGGCCCTTAGTAGGGTCAGACACCGTATACTTGGCAGACACCTTTTTGATAATATTAGTGAGCTAGCGGAGACAAGCATCGCGGACATCATCAGTTTCCTCAATGCCACGGGGTGGTTTTAAATAATCTTTTCTCTTCTTTCCCACAAGTCCAACGTCAGTTTCTACAACAATTTAGGTCACTTGAGTTGTGGTATTAAAACGGCGCCTTTGCGTTAATTATGTTTCAGCATAGCATGCTGTCACAACCACACCTACTTACTTACCTACCTACCTATCTTCCGGCACAACTTTCCCCACTTTAGCGGATTTTCATAATTTCTTGATTAAAAAATAAAAAATTATAAAAATTCATTCATTGGTTCTTGAGTAGGGCGCTATTTTTGTTTGTTTGTTAATTGTTGCAATTATTTATTTTCAAAGTTTTTGAAACTCAACCCATGCCCATTTTATGACATCTTTAATGAATGTTCGTCATTTCCTGACGAAATGTAGGTTAAATCAACAAAGCAAATTTCGTTAAGATTCGTAGGGGTAGTGGGGACACGGAGGTAGAGAATACTAATTTTGTATGACTTTTTGTATTCAGCACCCTATATCTTACATACAAATTTGTATTGAAATACTTTTGGTGGTCCTTGAGTTGGGTGTGTGAGAAGGACAAATAAGGGTACACAAACTGATTAGTCCAAACATAAATGAGCAGATTCCCATTGAATAAGCTGGCTTTCGAACTGGTCGCAGTTGCACCGATCAGGTACCTATCTTAATGACACACATAAGCAGAGTTTGAAAAAATGTTGGAGACATCAGTGGCGTTTATCGATCTTACTACTCTATAAGATCCTAAAGATTATACCCCGTCATAAGATAACTCAACTGGTGGAAAATATACTGTCAAACCGGAAGTACCAAGTCTTCCTGAAAGATGCTAACAGTCGTATGAAAAAAACCGAACAACGGACTACCAAAAATATACCAATAACCTTTGTATTTTGAACAACAAACTTGAAGTGTTGAATATACGAGTATGCTTTAGAAAATAGTGTCTGTGTTCAAGCATGACAAGGCTGAGGTTTGTTCCAGAGCTAGTTCTTTATCACTATTTCAGCTGCCTCCAACTCGGACTTGTGTATTCGGCAGATGAATACTGTTTCCCGGTATGGAATACAACTTAACAACACCATTTGGAGCATAACGGGAAGACTAATGTCTACACCAACACATTGACATCCAGTTCTAAGTCACATAGCACTACCCATTATCCGTCAGTTTCATGCAATATTCCGAAAATATGCCAAAATAGCAAACAGCAACCTAGTTCTGGTTCATAATGAAGATTCATGGAGATCCATTCTAGATCACCCTTGGAGACTCCGGCGCTACTTTAATCTCAACCGAATTTGACGTAAGCATCGAATGGTTAATCCATGATGAACAGTCATACAACTGGTTTGATCCAAATTCTGATCCTTACGACACCTCTCGCTGGCTTTAAAATTACAACACTTCTTGTATATTTGTATCTCTATATTGTAACATAATAATAACTACGCTCCTACAACTATGCAACCCATTCCGAAGTGTCTTTTCATTCGAGCATAATTTCGAATTGTCTTTTCATTCGAGGTTCGTGTCCGCAGTTCGTGTCCACAGTTCGTGTCCACGATAAGAGACGGATAATATCTAAGACAACGTCACGGAATTAAGAGAGCATTATAACCGCAAGAAATTATTGTCATCTTGGAATTATCACATCAGAATTTCCATCTTCCAGTGGTCGAAGAATTTGCTAGAAGTTTCTGGCTATCAGAAATGCTGCTATATAAGGACAGATGGCGATCAAGGCAAGGCAGTTGGTTTTGAACCGCACGAGGAGATTGGAAAAGTGATAACAGCCGAAGTTGTAATTTTGTGATAAATTGAAAGTTGAGAGTTAACAAGAAGAAGTAATTAGTTTGGATCTGTGAATTAAGTAATTGAAAGGAGATAAAGTGATTTGGGAAGAAAGAGACCTTGTAAGGAGTTTGCGAAGAATAGTATAGTGTGAACTTGAATTGTTCTATAGACTAGAAAATAAAGAAATAATTTCACAGAGTATCGTTTTATCTACTCGAGCCGTAGCTCGCATATTACAATATTTTTGTTATTTTAAACTCCATATGATAAATAAATAAAAGTGATTATTTTGAGTTGAAATACTGAGAATATGATGGGTTCATGTTTTATCTGGGGGCTGCTAAGAAGGGAGTAGCTATATATGTTTTACATAAGCAACTGATGCCTGGTAGTGTAGACCACATCCCGAGGGTACCTGAAAATACGATTTAATACTTCGATATAGCGCAATCAAATTTTTCCTCGTTTTAATGCATCCCCTTTCTTCGCTATGAATCCAGCCCCTACCGTCTGTCATCATTACTGATTTGTAAACCTCAAGACATAAACAATGTCACCGGTGGTTTTTTTACCAATTTTTTTTTCTTGTATAATCTTTTACCATGAAAGGTGAAACTATAATGCTGTAGTAAATACCTGGTGGTTCTGCTCTTGAGTGCTTTCTGAAATCCTTTCACCCCCGAAAGAGGGATAGGGCGTCAACAACGCCTGTGTGCCATCTTGTACTTTTCAGCTGCCTCCAACTCATTCCCAAAAAGCTTGATTCCTCCTCAACTATTCTGCGCTACGTTTGCCTATGGTATCCCGGACTTCTGCCTGCCTGGGTGCGCGGATTCCGCTGAATGGCATATTTCACAATGGAGTTGTCCTTGCGTCATAGAGTTTGTCCAATCCACTGCCACTTTCTCCTCCGTATAGTAATGTCTATAGGTTCTTGGCCAATTTTCTGATAAAGTTGTTCGTTAGAGATACGATTTGCCTCAACATGAACCTTAAGCGGGTGTGCAGCTTAGTTAGTGGTATCCACCTTCCAAGTACTGCAGCCATATAGCAGTACTGATTCTACATTGTAACGGAACAGTCGCAGCTTGGTTCTTGTGCTGAGAACATTACTTCTCCAGACTTTGGATAGCATTCCGACCCTAGCTTTGCCTTCCCAATTCTGCTGCTCACACTCAGTTCGGTGTCATAGCGGTTAGCCGAGACCATACTTTCTAGGCATAGAAAGTTGACCACTTTCTCGACTTCCTGTCCGGCAATGTTCAGTTGAGCGCGAGTCTTAGAAGTTGCTTTTTTTAAATTTTCAAAGAGCATAAGGCCATATAAGAGGTATTAGTCTCCTCAACATCGCGTATAAGATCCTATCTGCCATATTATGTGAATGCTTTAAACCTTTTGCCAGAAATTTGATATGTTCGTATCAGTGTGGTTTTAGGCCAGGAAATTCCACCACAGATCAGATAATCACATTACGTCAGATTGCGAAAAAAACGCAGGAACTCCAAATCTATTCTCCCCATCTTTCACAGTCACCTATGACAGCGTCTGTAGAGATGAGCTATGCAGAGCTATGTCTAGTTTTGGTGTTCCCGTCAAACTCAACCGCCTGTGCAAATAACGATGGAGAATGCACGCTGCCTCGTGTCTACTTCGGACTGTAGCGCTATCTAAAGTAAAGCGATCCATAAGTAAATTGAAATTTTAAAAATGTTCGATGCCGTTGTGACTGCGCTGAGAACATAACCGTAAGTACATTCAACAGAACCACTAATAAAATTGGAATAAAAGTAATGAAACACACCAAACTCTTTTTCGTTTCGCAAAAGTCCCACAAATAAACCCTTTTTTTTTTTTGAAAACCTTCATTTGACACCCAATAACAGCCGGTAAGTAGGTTTATTCTTCCATAATGTCGTCTATCTTAACAAAATTAAGACTTGACCCTAATGGTGTGGTGTTTCCCAAAAATTTGATACAATGTCCTCACTTTAAAATTAATTTTGAATTTAAATTTTCAAAACTGAAATCTCTTACGTTAAGCGACATGCGTAGCATATTCTTGTTTCTATGTAAACGGGAGTCAAAGTCAAAAGAGCCCCATACCATTACTCAATTTACCACTTAAATTTAAATAATATCTCCATTTCTCCTTCATCCGAGTTTGCCAGCTTACGTTGAATCACAAATCAATAACTTCCCGCAAACCACAAAGGCAACATAGTCGCACCAATAAATACGCAACAGAAAATAGACCTACTGTGGGTGGGGAGGTGGCAGAATCACTCCAAACATTTCGATATTTTTCCTCCCCAATTCCCATCCATAATTTAATCGAACACCCAACAGGCACTTAGCCATTCCTAATCGATAGGAAGAAATTTAATTTGAATTTCCAATTCTAAAGCTCAATCCGAAATCGAAGTAGAAGAGCAGCAAAGGCAAAACCCCAAAACATATACTCTTAAAACTCACAAAGATAAGAACCCCGCCCTAACCCGAATTGATGCCATAATGCCAAAGCCAAGGATTCCCGAAGCAATTGTAAACAGTTCTGCTGCCCACCGTCACTCTTAACCGCCCCCCGCTGCTGGCATTATGTTTACATAAATACAACTCAATATCTACGAATTGAAAAGATTCAACACCTTAGGGCATTTGTAACCTTTCGGAGATGGTATCCTTTCTTCGCAGCATTCTACTTCGGCTGCCTTTATTTTATTTTTTTTTCTTCATTTCGCACGGAAATGATGGCCAAGACACGATAGCTCAGTCACTATGGAGCAAGTCACTCTTTGAAATTTTCTTAGCAGTATTCATTCTTTTTTTGGTTGGCTTCCTTTTCCTTTTCCTTGTGGGTGGTTGGGCCAATGACGGTTCTGCCTAAATGCAAATTAAATAACTTTACCGTTAATTGATTTACACAAAAAACCCATTTGGGTCCTGACGAAAACTTTTGTCCCTTGAATCCCGACCGGTACGCCCTTTAGTGAGCTGCAGGCCAACAACGTGGGCATCGGAGGGCTATTCACGAGCGCCTGGCCACGAGGAGTAAAAAAAAAAAAACCTTTTTCCAAGAACTCACGAATAGGTCCTAGGGAAAGTTTCAAACGACGCAAGTTGTACAAAAATGTGCACAAAAAAATGTGCTATAGTTTTTTTTTTTTTTCGGAGAAAGGGCTTTTCAAAAAGTGCCAACAATAAACAAAATCGACGAAGGAATCTTCGAAACGAAGAACGAAAATGTTAAATAGAAGAAGATGGGAGCAAGTTTCCGATATTACTTGATGTCATCCCGAAGGCACGCAACGAACAAAACATCCTGCAGGAAACTAGAGGAGCGCAGCAGTAGCAACAGCAGCTTTGGCTTGGTGGCGTGCGAAAAAAGTCACGTCTGTTCAATAAACACTAATTAAGCTTTGTGGCTAATGGGAATCAAAGTTGGTCGTCGCTTTCACCGTGATGGGACGTGGTGCGACGTTGTGCGGTTTTGTTGGGTGTTTATCCCCCAATGAATTTCACAGCAGTTTTGAGAGCAGAGTCCTTTTGCGTACAACCATATTGTGTGGAGCGTGTGTAAAGGTTAAAATAATGCTCCCAGGATTGCTCCCGGATGCGCTTGATCACACTTCACTGGCATGCCTCTAGAGTGTTTGTTCTTGTTGGAGGGCGAGTTTCATGTACTCGTACATGCATGTTTACGTGTGTGTTGAATTTCGTTTAGCATTTCAATTGAATTGGATTCCGGGTGTAGATATCTGTATTTTTATTTTTCTATTCATTTAATTAAAGTCCTGGATTAGGTACTTATTGAGAATGCGAACCTAATTGCAGAACTACTAACGTCTGCGAGTAATCGTTGGTGTACATAAGTAATTCTCTTTGTTCTGTAGTTTCAAGGATATTTTGCGAATGAAAGGAGATCTCGTACGAGTACTTTAATTCATCAACATGAACATAAGAAGTACATTCTTCAAATTCAATTAAATCTTCCAATTTGTTTTCCTTTATCCTGAGAAATCAGGAAAATAATCTGCACAATTTAAAGTACCTACACACGCAGATGGCCTAAATGTTTATTAGTTAAATATCTCAACACTCTGCTATCTGTTCTATAAGTAGTTTTATTCCAACATTTTTTAATTCTTTCCAATTCGAAGAAGTTTATTCTCACGACATCTCGGTTGTAACCAACTTTGAAACAAATTAAAGATGGTTAAGGATAGTACGATCACCGATCAGTCTTCAAATGTTCAAAAAACCGTTTAAACCTTTCGAAGAATCATACACATCTAGCACCACCGTTTGCAGCAAACATAAATTTATTAAACATCAACAAAACCCAATCAGAGTTTTACCACGTTTGTATCCTCCGACATAGACAGGAGACAGCACAGGTTTTTTTTTTGATACTTTTAACTCATCCTGTTTTTTCGCACCCAAATTAATGGGCCATTAATGTAAATTAAAATAAACGGCACGACTTGGTCACACATACTTGCTCCATATGTGCTGTATGTTTGTGAATTATTCAGATCTCTAATTTTGGCGAAATCGATAAGAAGCGACAAAATAGATTTTTCGTAAAATGCGTTAAGAAACTAAAAAACCTTTTTGATAAAATGTCAACAATTTGAATGCTCTGATCCATTCCGTAACAAGCGTTCAAGCCATATTCGAGAAATTGGATCAAATTTCAAAAATTGCAGAACTAGAAGTATTCTGAAACTCATTTGACAAAGGAGTCTTGAGTAAAAATAAAAGGATATCGTGCTTATCACGCATACCACCCTTTCGGAATAGTTAGAGGTGGATCCTCCCTATTCATTAAAGACTTCATTTGAGCACTTCATGAATGATTAGGTTAGGTTGAGGTGGCTGTCAGCGAAAAAAAAGGCAACACAATTAGACCAGCAACAGGTCAATTGTGATACCACATGAGTTTGGGACATCGCCTCTAGCCTACTCGTTGAACCATTTGGAGTTTCTGATGAAGCGTAGAAGGTCCCTAACGTCAATATTTTTCAGATCATTTAGGTCGTTGAAACAGAAGGCTCCTAAGTAGAGCTTCCTTCATTGAGAGAGCTGGGCAGGTACAAAGAGGGTGAAGAATAGTCTCCTCCTCCTCCTCGTCCATGCAGCTTCTACAGAAATCGTTTGAGAAGACGCCAAGCCTTGTTGCATTCTTGCCTATTAGACAGTGTCCAGTTATGACAGCGCTAATATGCTTCTTATTCAGAGAAATCAAATTCTTAAAGCGTTCCAGATCCAGCATAGGCCAAATCTGTTTTACCGCTAGACAAGTTGTACGAGTACTCCTTGTCCACCTAGAATTTGCCTTTACGGTAGCATCCAGCTTTAATTTAAGTTTGCATGTAACGATAGGCATACCCAGTAAACTTTTGCCTGGAGGGATGGGTATTGTTGTTTCATGTCTGGCAAGTTCATCAACCCTACAATTCCCTGGAATATCCCTATGTCCCGGCACCCAAATTAGGTGAATATTAAACTGCTCCGCCATCTTTATAAGAGACGATCGGAAGTCTAGGAGCTGTTAAAGAATTTGTTGAGGATGATTCCAAGGATTTCAGTGCTACTTGGCTGTCTGAAAAGATGCAGATATCAATGGACGATATCACGTTTATCTTTAGCCAAGACAAGACTTCCTTTATTACCTTTACACGCAACAATGATCTGGGAGACGAAAAGAGAGGTTTAAATTAAGCATATCAGAGAAGACACCATCACCCACCCCGTCGTCAATTTTTGAACCGTCGGTATAGAAATGTACCGACTTATCTTCCGTAAAACCGCCTTCTTCCCAGAATGCTCTGGAAGGGATGGTAACTTGGAAGTTTTTGTCAAAATTTAACTCGGGTATGGTATAGTCAATATCTTCAGGGAAGATATTAAACTTGTTTAAGATGGAGGCGTGGCCATACATTTTTTTAGACCACTGTGAAATAGCTTTAAGGCGAATAGCTGAGTTAGCTGTCATTTGCGTGCCATAAATGTCAAGGGGTGTTAAATGAAAAAGAATGTCCATAGCTGCGGAAGGTAACGTTCGCAGTGCTGACAACTACCAAATACATAAAGATCGGTCTAATGACCGAGATATAGAGCCAGTGAGTTAATCTGGGTTGTAAGCTCCATTTGTTCCCAATGGCTTTTTTGCAAGAGAAGAGTGCGACAGTGGCTTTCTTAACTATTTCCTGTATTTTAGGTTTCCAGCTTAGGTTCCTATCCAAAATAAGACCCAGATATTTAGCATCGTTGGAGAAAGTTAAACTTGTTCCATTAAGGGATGGAGAGTTAACAGTTGGGATTTTATATTTCCTTGAGAAGAGGACTAGTTCGGTTTTGTGGGGATTCACTAATAGACGACACCGATCTGTCTACTCAGATAGCTTATTCAAAGCGTTTTGTAGGAGCTCTTTTAAGGCAGTGAGGACTATAGCAACATCGTCCGCATAAGCGATAATTTCGGAACCATCAACTTCCAGGATTAACAGTAGTTCATTAACCACCAGATTCCAAAGAAGTGGGGATAGAACACCCCTTGAGAGGTACCCCTGCTGACATATCTTCTAACAGATGTCCCACCCAGCTTTGAGTTAATAATCTTACTATTAAGCAGTCAATTAATCTGCTCGAAAAGTGAGCTATCTATCTTCAGATTTGACAATGCTTTGATTATCGCAGATGAGTAGACATTGTTAAAAGCGCCTTCAATATCTAGAAAAGTTACCATGCACGCCATGAATACAATGATTGAAACCGATACAATGCAAACAAGTTCATTTCGAACGAGGAATATATACATATTTCAACATTGCGTCCATTTATTGTCCTCCGCGATGTACGACCTTGTACGTCTCCTTTACCCAATTTCTTTATTGGTGGCGATTTTAACTCAAAATACACCTTTCGGGGTTCAAGATTCAATTCACGGAAAGGCAAACTTTTGTACGAAGCCGGCATGCAATTCGAGTTTAAAAACCAATATGTCGGCAATGCGACACTACCAAAACACCTGATCTAATAGACTTCTTCGTAGGAAAAGGAGTATAAGGTGTATAATAAAAGTTTTGCGAAAGTTAAGGAAAGCTTTGATCTCTCCTCAGATCATTCACCGATAGTTTTGACAATAAGTGACCGACTAATGAAATAGAAAGTGCGACTAGCTACAAAACAAACTGGGACGGCTTTGAAAATGATTGCGAAGAAAATATTGTGCTAAATGTGTCGCTTAAAACCATTCCATTTGAAATATAGGTACATGATGAACTAGGTAAATTTATTGAATCCATACAGAGCACTGCGTGGAAAAATAGTTCTTTAAGGAGAAAAGAAGTCACAAGCAGCGAAGCTAATTATTCGCCGGAAATTAAAGAGCTTGTTCGTGAGAAGATTAGAGAACACAAGATAAGGCAATAAACCCGCAGTTTTCAGCATCAAATATATTAGAACTATTATATATATCTATGCAATAAGCTCAAAAAAGTAATCCATGATCTAAAAAATCGGGAGACTTCTGCTTATCTTGAAGGCTTAAACGCCAAAAAAAGGACAAATTACTTGCTCTACAAAGCCCTGAAAAGTATCAAAAAAGCTGCAAATGCAGTCGCCACCGATCAGAAAAAATAATGGCGACTGGGTAAAGGTGACAAAGAAAAGGCGGATCTATTGGTCGAGCACTTAGAAGAAACGTTTAAGCCATTTGATGGTCAAGCATCTTAGCAGTACGACAATGACATCTGACAACATTAGAATAAAAATTGTGCCATTTACAGGACCTTGTCAGGCAACAAAACACCTTCTTCTTCTTCTTCTTACGGCGAAGTTACGATCTTGAGTAGAAGGATCACAACCTTCCCACATTACTGCATCTCTACTGATCCGCTTGTGGGGTTTACCAGTTTGACCTCAGGAAGTACCAACAGGCTTCCCAGTTTCGAATCACTTCGGCACTGGGGCCAATTCTTTTTTGGTCTGCCTTTTTTTGCGTGATTGTGTAGGAACGTTGATTGATATTGCCTTTTTGACGGAGTTCAAAGGATCTCAACCAATGTTGAAGGATTTAGCAGTCCATATGGAACATATAAAGAAAATTACTATATCAATAAATTTCAATTAGGAAAAAATAAAATTAAAAAAGAATGGACAATTGTGAACGAACTACTCAACAAAAAAGTATCTCTGAATACAACAACTTGCATAAATTACAATAGTAGGGTGGTCTCTGAACCCGTTGAGATGGCTAATGTGTTTAATATGTTCTTTACAGGAGTGGCCTCCAATACACTTTCTGATGTTGATAACTGTTCGTCATGCTGCTTTAGCGGGGAAAGCACTCAAGTGCATAGCTTTGCTTTTGATCCAATATCATCTTTTGAATTGTTTAAAACCATTAACTTGCTAAACAATTCGAGTTCGACAACGAGGTTTAGTTTTTCGAATGATCTCATTAAGAGAATTTCACTCTATATTGTTGATGTGTGAGCTCACATCTACAATAAAAGTATTTACTGTGGTATTTTTTCAGACTGCTTAAAAATTGCTGAGGTAGTACCTATCTTTATAAAAGGGGATAAATAAATATAATAAATAAAATAAACTTAAATAATTACGGGCCCATTTCTCTTCTTTCCGTTTTTTCAAAATTGTTTGAGAAAGTGATTAAAAGCAGAATCATATCTTTTTTAGAGCGTTACTCTTTTTTTTAGTCCAAATCAATATGGGTTTAGAGCTGATAGATCAACCGAGGATGCACTCTTAAAATTTTGTACCTACAATTAAGAGAACAATAAAAATACTGCTGCGCTTTTTATAGATATCACCAAGGCATTTGATACTGTGGACCACAAATTATTACTACAAAAATTGGAAAAAGCTGGTTTTAGAGGCTTCATGCTTAAATGGTTTGCTTCGTACCTTAATAGTAGAAAACAAGTGGTTAAGTTAGAAGGTAGTTTTAGCAATAGCCTGAATATTGAAACTAGAGTTCCACAGGGATCGGTGTTGGGCCCAGTTTTATTTCTGAATTACATTAATTCATTCTTCAGTCAACAATTAAAAGGCTTAGAAACCGGGTTTGCAGATGACATAGCTTGTTCGTATTCCAATGCTTCCACTTTGGATTTATTTGCGGATATTAGTCATGACTTAGAAAAACTTAGACATTGGTTCAGTAGTCAGAAGCTACTCACTTATGACAGTGATAAAACCAAAATCATGATTTTTAGCTTATCGTCTAGTATTATTCAATTCCCTAAAATAAGTTAACACAGTACTAATTGTAAACATGCGCTAGTTAGTTCCAATACTTGTAGCAAAACTAGTACGGAAAAAACCTTTAATCCAGGTTTAAGCTGGGCATACTTCCCTACTTAGAAAGTATTTGCTAAGAACTACTAGCATAATGTTTCATCTAAGATTGTTTTGTTCTCGTAAACTCTTAGAAACAATTTATTACAAAATAGTACAATCAAAATTGCAATATGGTCTTGCTTGTTGGGGAGGTACATACAGCAATAAAATCCAACCTTTGCTAGTAGTGCAAAAACATATTCTAAGAATTATTTGGATAAAAGAACGCTTAGATCAAATTTTTTTGCTTTTTCGTAACTTTTTAATACTTCCCCTTAAACATCTTTACTTTTACAAAGTACTGAAAATATTTTACTTAAGGAGTGGATATTCATTGAATCCTAATCCCACTGTTTACGGGCTTCGAAGCAACTAAAGATTTCTGAAGATTGTTCCACCGCATAACACCCACCATTTCTTAAATTTTTATAATTCAGTTGCACCTAGAATTTTTAACTCACTACCGCTGGATATACGTTGTAGTAACAATGCTCGTTCATTTTATCGAGAAGTAAAAAAATGGCTTTTTAATTTTGATTTCATTGAAGTAAATGATTTAGTCAAAGTAATGCTTTAAGAACTGTGATATTCAATTTAATTACATTAACGTTTAATATAATACATATTCTCTATGCTTTTGTTTTTCAAAAATCACCCTCTTCACCTCACCTCTTTTTGAATTAAATTCTTTTTTTTTTTATTAAATTTTAACTATATAACAAATTTAACTTAATCGATACATTCGACACTAGTTGCCTTAACTAGAGAATGCATCTAAATATTATTCGATACAAAATGAAAAACACTTATAGTTATCTATTTAGGAACGTTATATTAATGGATTTAGAGCATATAAAATAATTTTTTAAACTATGTACATATAATTTATTTTGACTTATTATAATGAATTGTATTGAATATGAACAACAAAAAAAAAAAAATATATATATATATAAAGGGTGGTTAAGTTTTAAGGGCCGATGTTGATTTTGAATAAAACACAAATTATTTAGGAAATTATTGTCATTTCTTTTTATTATATTATATTGGTATGGTTCAATTATGTATGGAACAAAATATCGGCCAAATGGCCGCCGCGACCTCGGCGGCACACCTCCATCTGATGGTCCAAATTTTTGATGACGCTGAGGCATAATTGAGGTTCTATGCCGTTAATGTGCCGAATTATCTCATCCTTTAGCTCTTGAATTGTTGCTGGCTTATCGACGTACACCTTTTCTTTCAAATAACCCCAAAGAAAGAAGTCCAACGGTGTCAAATCACATGATCTTGGCGGCCAATTGACATCGCCACCACGTGAGATAACACGGCCATTGAATTTGTCGCGCAAAAGAGCCATTATTTCGTTAGCTGTGTGGCAAGTGGCACCATCATGTTGAAACCACATATCGTCCACATTCATATCTTCCAATTCGGGCCATAAAAAGTTCGTTATCATCTCACGATAGCGAACACCATTCACAGTAACTGCCTGACCGGCCCCATTTTGGAAAAAATACGGCCCGATGACGCCGCCAGCCCATAAACCGCACCAAACAGTCACTCTTTGTGGGTGCATTGGTTTTTCGACAATCACTCTTGGATTATCATTCGCCCAAATGCGGCAATTCTGCTTATTGACGAATCCACTGAGGTGAAAATGTGCCTCATCACTGAAGATGATTTTCTTCGAAAATTGATCATCCACTGTTGCCATTTCTTGCCACCATTGTGACCATTGACGACGCTTGAAATGGTCAAGAGACTTTAGTTCTTGAGTCAATTGCACCTTGTAAGCGCGTAAATGCAAGTCTTTATGCATAATGTTCATCAACGACGAGCGTGAGATGTGCAATTGTTGGGCACGACGACGAGTTGAGGTGGACGGCTCTTCAGCCACACTATCGCGAACAGCAGCAATATTTTCTGCAGTACGAGCTGTACGAGCATGCACTGGTGTTTTCACATCTCCTACAGACCCGGTTTGCACAAATTTTTGCACGATTTTTCCGATTGTACGCACATTTGGACGATTAAATTGACCGAAAGAATCACGAAATGCACGATATGCATTTTGATTTGAACGCCCATTTTCATAATAAGCCTGAATAACTTTAACGCGTTGCTCGATTGTGTATCTTTCTATGGTTCAAATTGAGTTAGTCTGAAATTGAGAAATGTCAAATGAAATGCAGAAAAAAACTTGACGTTTAGGTGTGGTTCACATTCAACATCGGCCCTTAAAATTTAACCACCCTTTATATACAAAGTTTCACTTTTATATATTAACTGGATTCCTTGTGAGTCTCAAAACAGTGTTGGCAAGATATCTGCCCAGCCGATGGTATGACCTTAAACTTCTTGGTGGCTGGATCATCCCATTTACCCCACAGCATGGACTCTTGCTTTGACTCAGGGTCATAATATTGAACCCAAGTTTCATCTCTAGTGGCACTTTTATTTGCTGCTGAAAACTTACAATATTCCGCACGGATTTTTTTTTTAAATACGAGTATGCCATTTTCCAGTAAAAAAAAAAAAAAAAATGTCGCTCAAATTTCAAATCACAGTGATGTGCAAATATCAAGCTATGATAGTTTCGTCAGAAAGTTGTGAGTGAGACGAAGTGTGTGTGAGATGTGGTGGGCAGCGTTTGTAATATCTTTAAGACATATTCATTACCCTCAAGTACGTCTAAACAGATTTTGATGAAATTCATAAGATGAAAGTGTAGATGCGTTTATGTAAAAACCATCCAAATCTAATGAAGTCGGGATAAGATATGAAGGGTCCTTTTTAGCCACTGGTCTTTTTTTTTCAAAAATTACTTTCATCAGGACATTTTTTTTTTTGTTTTTGTTTTGGAGTATGAATTTATCCCTAATACCAGGGAGCATTCGAGATTACTTTTATAAATTTATTTTGGAATGATTGTATAAAATTTATACTGCTTGGTTTGGTACAACCCAAAAATTGTGTACCGTACGTCTGCACAGTTCTATAAATCGATTTTCGAGCTCTGGGCGTTTATTTTTAACGTCCGGATTCCACTGTCGCGAATTATAACACTCTGAGCCACTTTAGCTTAAAAAAATAAACTTTATTTCAATACAACTCACTAAGAACTCACTTAATCTATCTGACAAACTTTCATTGAAACCTATCTATTGCGAAGGTGATCGGTTGGCCGGAAATTTGGCAGACGCTGATAATGCAATTTCGATCTCACCTTCGCAATTTACAATTATCAATCTGTGCACTATGCACTTTAGCGTTTGGCGTGTGTGAACTGCTGTTGACGGTGGCAATGACCGGATGTCGGGTGGCTGTCTGTTGAATCGATATGGATATGCTGATGTTGCTTTTCTTGTGACGGTTGAATATACTGCTGTAGCGGTTGGGTATGTAACTCGCGTCCAGTGCCATTCTCCGATATATAGCTTCGTTTGCTTACGATATTTGTATCAAGTTAATAAAATCGGGTAGGTTGATTATTTTTTTGTAAATGAAGTAAACATGCATCGATTCGGTCTCGTTTAGAAAAAAAATGCCTCAAATTTGTGTCCACTCGCAGAATTTCACCAAAGCTTGTTAGAGTTTTTTCAGTTGCTGACTCGATTAAACATTCCGTTGCCAGAAAAGCTATATCGTCCGCGAACGTAGCTACAATGGTGCCTTTAATTTGTGGTATGTCCGCGTCAGCAAAAATAAGATAGGTCCAAGGACACTTCCTTGCGGAACTCCGTCGGCTCCGTGTTTAACAGTAAAAGCTTAACATTTGAGATTCTAAGATCTTATGTAAATGCTCCGGAAGAATCCGTCTATACTTCAAGCCATCGTGCCAATCTTTGTCGAAGGCTTGAGAGACGATTAGCAAAGTGCTAGAGCAGATCTTTTTCTCCTCTAAGGCTTTTTTTTCATCGGCTATTCTATAAAAATGCTGGATTCTGAACACGCATAGTGGTATTAGGGGTGCTTCTCCAATAACCAGTTTCAAAGTCTTTCAGATACCTCTTCTATTATTTGTTGTAGCAATATCAGTCTGTACGATTTTTTGTCGTTTGGGGATTTTCATGAAATTTTAACCACGTATTATTTTTTACGTTAAAAGCGCTGTTTTGGTAAAAAAAAAAATCGGAGACGTAGCAACGCTAGTAGATTATAAACCAAAAGGCACCAGCATACTGTGCTAATGTTCTAATATGCTGAAGAGAATGTATTGAAGTAAAAAGGTGGAGATTAACAAAACGCGTGCTCTTACTTCATGACAACACACCGGTTCACAAGGATCAAATTGCCATGGCTGCTGTGAAATCATGTGGCTTCCAAGAATTAGCTCATCTGCCTGGTGCCTAGTGATTATTACCTGTTTTCCAAATCTGAAAAGAGATTTACGTGGAAAGCATTCTGATGATGCTGAATAGTCGTAAACGAGCATTTTAAAGGCAAGCCGAAGAGTTATTTTTATGAAGGCTTAGAAAAATTAATCTATAGATCTAGGAAGAGAATTCACACTCAAGGAGATTATTTTGAAAAATGAAATATATCCGTCTCTGCGAACCTAAAAATTGCCCTTTACTTATTCTTGTCCTTGTCCCTTAGGAGCTGTTTTTTTTACAACTATTTGATATAACAAGAATTTAAAAATATATTATTCGAAATTAAAGAAAAAACAATAATTATTATTAACCCTTTAAGTTTAGAATTCACATGCATCACAATTAAGTTACTTGGTAACTATATGTAATTCAATTTTATTTTTAACTTTGTTCTAGAAATATGTACTAATTGAGAAGAAACTACTACTATAGCCCCATCAAAATGTAATTATTATGGACCTCCTAAAAGCCTGTATAGTGCCGCCTCTACGTAGATACATAGCTACAACAAGCAAGTAATCAAAAGTTATGCAAATTGTGGATTTCACTCAATTTGAGAGCGCTACATAAATTCACTGGTGAACGCAAAATTGCAACGCAAATACCAATTTACAACTAAATTTCTTGAAAAGCGGACTGCTTTTCCTTCGCTTTTTGAATAAAACGAAATAAATAAGCAAATAACAATAAAACAAAGCAACTTTAAAAGTAACTTTATGCAGACCGAAATTGTTTCGCGAAATTTCACATAATCCCATGTAACGCAGTCATCTCTGATGCCCTACAACGCTCAGTATGTACACGCTCATCAAGTTCATTTGTTGGGGAACAGCAACTTCCACTAAAGTTAACAAAACTCCATACAAAGTGAGATATTTAAGTGGTAGCGCTCAAGTCTAAAATTTCTGTGCAAATGCAATAGCATGAAACTCTCCTTTCGAGTCCTCTGTGGGGATGAGGGCGCTTTCTCCGAGGAGGGGGATGAAAATTTAATTTTGGTGTTTAATTAATGACTCCCATAAAGTTCGGTCGGTGGCGGGCTGTGAGGAGCAATGGAAAAATATAACGAGAATTTGCTTCTGCATAACTTTTTTTGAGCCAAAATTTATTGTGACACTACAGCAGCATGGGGTGCACGAAGCTGGCGTCGTCGTCCGCGAAGAAAGATGAGTCTAGTACATTTGTTACGGCCAGATGACGACGTTTCCATTTAAATGAAGTGTGTGAGTGGGAGTACATTTGCTACTGCCACTCCCATTAATTTTTATAAGAAATTACAAATTGCTAGCAATTTTACAGGGTGATGCAGGAGGCGGCGCATGGGGATGAAAAGGAAAAGATAAATTGGACATGGGCTCCTTATTCAATTAGTTTATACTTAAAAATGCTATAATTTCAATTTAAGTAGTAAAGTTCAATTGCATTGCGCTTGGTGTAACTCGAACATGACCCTTGAACATCCTCCTTACACGTTGAATTCGATAAATGTGGCACTCAACATTGATAAACTCAATGAAGTGTAAAGGAAAATTAACGATTAACCTACACGGACTACCATCTCCATACGTCCTCAAATCTAATTGATTGTCGGACGATGTGTGGAGTGGCTATCGATTATTTTGTGTGTAGGACTGGATGTACTTGAGCGTGTGGAATAAGGATTTGAGACCATTGGATGGGTAAGTGTATCGGAATGGGAATGCCATTGGTAATGCAATCAAAGTGTATGGCATTAAGTCAGTCAAGAATAGGTCGTTTTGTTTTTTTAGCACTTGTAGCAGGAGGTATGGCACCTCAATCACCTAAGGCTCATCTTATTTTTACCTCCCGGTAGTTTGCTTATTTTATAAAATAAATAAAAAGATGGGCGCTGTGATTAAGTACGTGATCACAGAGCAGCAGACTCAAGGTTCGAGTCCCAGAAAATAACAAAATGTTCTGTCTATGGTCCCGCATCTAGCGAATATCCGAAAATACAACCCTCATGAGGAGCTATAATAATTGGCGATTCCGTAAAATGCATTCAAAAGTTAAAAGAATATCATATACTGATGTATGTCAAAAATGACTGCCAATGATATCAATTTTGAATAAATTCCCTTAAGCCTTACTCGAGTCATGGTCAAGTTATGTGAGCCTGCATAGGTATGAAGTTTGAAGTGAATCCATCGGGCCATTTAGATTGCAATCTGGGGTATAGACGAACAGACAGGTAGATGGACGCAATTACGAGAACCACTTTTTTTCGAGTTTTTCTAAGGCAATAGGCGTGTTTTTTTTAACCTAACTATCCAGTGGCTACTAGAAAAGTCAAATTTTATATGTAAAACAACAACTACAACTCTTGCCTTTCTCCGCAGCCAAAACCTGGGGCTAGAAATTGTTATGATTCGTCACAGATAGATGGCCTGACGTTGGTACGCCTGCGGAATTTTTCGGTTGTATAGGGACATGTTCGTAAAGTGAGATCATTTTCAATGCATCCATTGCAATGGCTATAATTGTCGGAAAAATTAATGGACATAGCATTATGCATACCACTCATATTAATTTTATCACTTTGTATGTTAAATATAAACTTTTAGACATTTGAGAAAACGGAATTAAAAATAAAAACCATTTCGTAAATTTTTTTTATTGAAAACTTGGTACTCTGTCCGCATATGTCCAACCTAACTCAAATATTAAATTTCAACTTAATGGTTTGAACCATTTTTAGTAAAACCGAAAAAAATAAAAAAAAATTAATTTTCTAAACACATGTGTAGTTCACGTGACATTAAATAGTAGTCCAACATAACTCAAATGTTAAAATTGATCAAAATCGTTGCTTTTTTGTGGGGCTATGCTAAAGATCGTATATTTGCAGACAATCCCAAGCTTTGGGGCCCTTAAAAACCAACATGGCTGCATAACAGCCAAAAATTTGCCGAAAAGTCACCTCATAAAAATCGAAGTTGCCAAAAACTCCCGTGGCAACCATTTAACCGAAGTTGTATACCATACATAATGGCATAGTGAAAAACTTAAAACAGTACACAAATTCATTGAAATCTTTAATAAGTCAGAAAATGAATAACCCTGTGTAGTCTCTGCTTTAATGCATACGGTTTAATGAGTTAAGCAACACGTTGCATGCGTAGTTGTATAGTGTGAAGGGACTTTAAGGCAAAACCATTGCTACTTCTCTTATCGATTCTTCTTTCTTTTTGCTTTCTTTTCTTGGTATGTGATGCTAGTAAAATTGTAAAACAATGCGAAACAAAATTTCTCACATAAAATTGGAAAGCAATGTAGAATGGAGAATGTTTTTCCTAACTGTTGACCCACAGCCACCCACAAATAAGTCGTCTCATGAATAAAATTTGTATAATCTATAATTGTACATACTTATTGTATTCATAAGTGCTTTAAATACCGGCTACTACCACTGATACTTGACGAACATAGCCCCTTTGTGTGGTTAATAATTTGACAATTGACAGCTAGATATCATTATGACAGCAAGTACAAGTACCAACTTTCAAAAATAAAAAAAAATCCGGCTTGCCAGATATCGTTTTAATGAACTACTGGCGCTAGGTATTAAAAGAAAATATTCCCAGTGGATCAAGATGGGTCAAAACTTCGAGATCGAATGTTTTAGCGAAAACAATGCTTTCCCTTTATAGGAGCAAATAAAAACTATCCTTCTGAAAAGGAATGAAACTATGTATTATATATGTCACTGCACGAATGGCTGCTAGAAGCTAGGCGAAGAAAGCAAAAAACAAAAGCTTTTATTAAAATTGATACAGGAAGTAGGTAAAAATAAGAAAGGGGTAGAAGCTGGGCTTTATTAAGTAGATTAGAATTTATTTGACCGCTTCCAAAGATTTCTGTACTTGTCTCCAGGAGAATAGGGTGAGGGGAATAGTGTATGGCACTCCTCGTGCGTAGTGGTTGTAGGAACAGTATACAGATGTCGCCAAAGAAAAAGGGAAAAAAAAAGAAGAAAAAACCAAGATCGTATGCTGACAATTCGTGTCTTTATTTTTTCATTAATTAAAATTTGCAAACGCAAACTGTGCGAAGAAAGAAATTTTATTCTAGAAAGGCGCGGACGCAGTTTCTCGCGCAGACACCACCACTGCAATCGAAATCCAAAAATTGAATGGTGGCAATTTTCCGATTTCATCATCGCATTTAGTATCGTGTCGTCTTCTTCTTTTTACATGGCTGTCTCTTTCGTTGGGATGGTCGCGTTCAGTACGTTGATCTTGTTGATAGTAAAGGTGTGTGAAAAATGTCGGTACTGCCACAATAGCATGTGCCAACAAAGTGCAACATCTTCCCTCTCTGCTATGTTGCACAAGCTACAAAGCATCGATAGATCATCCATGAGTGGTATACAATTCAACTTTAAGAGCTCTCCACATAGCTGTGCTCATCAAGAAAATAGTTATTTTGTTGCAAATTGTGACACAGTCGGCTCTAAATTATTCTATGTTGCGACCTTGACACTTCTTCTATAAATCTTCCTCTAGCTTGTCCATCCACACATGCTGGTAGAGTTTGGGCTTCCAGCCCATTGTATTTTCGAGATTTAGCTCTATCCCACATCCAGTAGCTAGCTCTATCCATTTCTTGAAACTTCCAGTTTTATGGCGTATTGTGTATAGAGCTGCTCATTTTGGTAGTCGATAATCTGGCATATTTAGAATTTTGAGCACATAATCAACCTGGAGTTTAAACGTTTTCACGAGAAGTGGTGAAAGGTCTGAAATGCTCTCTTGAGATAGTATTGAAGTAGCTTTTCCACTGTCTCATACTGCTTTGTGCAGCGTATAATGGGTGGCCGTGGTGTAGTGGTAACATCAACGCTTGTCACGCTATTGGTTCACGGTTCAAATCCTGATCTCAACAATCATCTATTTATTTCGTCTGAAATAAATAAAAAGGTCGATTAATTGCAAAATAATAGTCAACTCTACTGCGAAGGCATAACACTGGCAGTAGGGTGGTCATATGGCTTAAATGCAACTTGATCGTGATGATGACATCAGGTGGAAGGAGAAAATACTGTGAATCATGAGCAACGACAAAAAGCAAAAACAAACAAGCTCCCCAGTTATCTGGACGCCACCCTTGGAGTTTACTGAAACTTTATACCACCTAAGTTTCAAACCCACTACACAAATCTTTCTTTCTCTCTCTCTCTCTCTCTCAATTTCTTCAAAACGCCCGTGCCCTGAAATAATTTAATGGTATTCATATCCCATTTGGCGCGCGCAAATTATAAAAAAAAAAAAAAAAGAATAGATTCCGATATACGGCTTTAAACATTTTACACTTGCTACTATGCTCAATATTTTTCTTCACGATGCATTTTTTCCAGGCTGCATTGATGGCCGTTTTTGACTTCGCTAGTTTTTCCTTAAAATGCTTCTCCATATTAAGGTTTCTGGTAAGATACACTCCGAGGTACTTATATTCCTTTACAACTGCAATTGTTTCTCCTTTAAAGTATCATTTCTCGTTTGAACAGTTTCTGCCTCCCCGCAAATGAGCAAATAAAGTCAGGCTCAAAGCACATCCTTGCCACAACTAAAATCATTCCATACAGCAGCTTTTGTATCATCATATACTCGCAGGTTTTGAATAGTCGGACCAAACTTATGTGACATACCCATACAGTACAGATTATAGAACAACGCGTTCCGGTCCATTGTATCAAAGGTGGCCTTAAAATCCACAAAGAATGCATAGTTTCCTTTTCCATAGTAGAAATACTCCACAACACTCTTTAGTACAAACACATAGTCAACAGTGGAATAATCAATCCTGAAACTCTGTTGGTTTTCTTGCATTAGTTTACGAGTATTTGCCGTACTGTAAGTCGACTGGGTAATATTTTAGGAATAAAATACCTCTACAGTTTTCGTCCTATAACCATTTTTGCAAATTGGAAAGATCAGCGCTCCCTTAAACCGCTGTGGAACTATTCCATTATCAATGATGAACGGGTAGGTAATTTTGTTGTTAAGCTCGTTGGTGGCATACTTGTAAAATTCGGAGGGGACCCCATCCGATCCTGCTGGTTTGCCATCTTTCAGTACATTAAGTGCCTCAACAACATCCTGAAGAGTTATGAGTCTGTTCAAGATATCATTCTGAAAGCCAAGTGCACCGTATTGGAAGCTAAACCTATTCCAAAACATATAAAAATGAATGCGCTTGGAGAATGTCTGGACGCAGCTCCCTGTGCATAATGTATCTTCCACCATTCAGTTTCCTGGCTAGTTTTCAAGTTTTCTTTATTAAGTAAGTAAAAATGCTACGATCACATAATCGTACAAAGGTCGATTGAATTGCTCCTGTAATACCTAATCCATTTCCAATTTATTGATTAAAACAATCTACCCGTAGGTATGAAAACTAATCCTATTGCCTTTGAATTCCTTTTTTTTTTTTTTACTCACATGCGAGTAGATTCACATTTGAAATTTTAATTAAACAATTTCATGCAGCCTTATTTTGAAGTCGAATTGAAACACCAGTTGAAATTTGTTCATACCTATATTAGATCCTGAACTGGACTGGACAGTAATCGAACAAAAAAAAAAAAAAGAAACGCAGATTGAATTTCGCATCGATGTCCTCATAGGCAAATCTACAAAACAAAATTTATTAAAACAAATAATTCATTGAACCATCAAATTGTATTCAGGGTGAGCTTTTTCCTAATCCGATTGTAGG
Organism: Pocota personata; assembly: GCA_963082735.1. NCBI lineage: Eukaryota > Metazoa > Arthropoda > Insecta > Diptera > Syrphidae > Pocota > Pocota personata. Next base: position 197,260,593 of record OY720430.1, on the reverse strand, counting down.
TCGATAACAGATATTTTTTCATTATTGACTTAATTCAATTATTGTGTCTGTTGAATTTCAATTGAAAGTTTATTTTTACGATGAAATCGTGTGGAGTTGTTTGATGGTATGCCCAGCTGGCAGTTATCAGCTGTCAGATAGCCTCATGAAAATTAAAGATTTTTAATTTTTTGTGGACTCAGACTCAGACTGATGTCAGGCCGATCTGACCTTGTAAGGCTATGTCTGGCCGACTCAGGAAACGAATATTGTTAGAGTGGATAAGTAGAGGTCGAACAGACTTCGTCGTTTAAACGATAGTATCGGTATGTATTTTTCCTCAGTCATTTTAATTCAAATCCTCTACGAATACTGACATTGTTTAGCTGATCGGAACGTGAGGGCCATATTAGGAAAAACTTTCACTTTGACAGAGACAAATGTTTTTATTGATGTGTTTTAATAAAAAAAAAAGTGTTATCACTTATTTACTACTTATTTCTCTTTAAATTTTGGTTCTACATTAAGGGATAAGTTGGACATTTCAGAATCAGAATCGTAGGACGCATGACCCAACAAGCGAACCTATAGGTTGCGTCATCTTTTATGTCGGTAGGTAAACATTGAATAACTTTGAAATTTATCAACCGATTGACTTGAGTGGACATGATTTTGAAACGTCAAATCAGTACAACTTTAACCATGAATCGCTTCACACCGAAACAATGCTCCGTAATAGTAACGCTGTACATTGAAAATAGTCGTTCAGTTGTGTTAACTCATCGTGCATATCGTCGAAAATACCGTGGCCAACAAGCACCGTCTAACAACACTATTCGTCATTTGGTGTCGAATTTTGTTGAGCATGGGACAGTTGGAGATCGTCGACATGCCGTTCATCAACGCCGAAAATGTTCTAATGAACTGGTTGAAGGTGTAAGAGAGAGTGTTGCCGAGAACCCATATGTGTCGTATCGCGACCGCGCTCAGCATTTTGGCGTCAGTGGAACCACCTTGCCGCGCATTTTGAATTATGATTTGCATTTGTTTCCGTATAAAGTTATAATATTGCTGACAGACCGTCCTCGTCACTTGGCCAAACAGTCGCCCTAATGGTTGACACTGAACTGATTTTTGGGAACAAATTTTGATGACCGACGAGGCCCATTTTGCACTCTCTGCTACCGTTAACAAGCAAAATTGCCACATTTGGGGAACGGAGAATCCACACGAGATCCATGAAACACCATTGTATGACCAAAAAGTGGCTGTTTGGACAGGCGTTTGCGCCAAAGCCATCATTAGGCCATAAGGGAAACAGTCGATGGGAATCGATATCGGTGGATGTCTTTTGAATTACGCCAGGGATGTGTAATCTTCATAGTTACTAATAGCCCGAGTGCTACTAGCACGCACGATTCGCAAACCTGAGTAATCGATGCCAGGAATACGCCTACGTACTAAACACACACCCTACACACTTCAACCACTCTCCCCGCGGGACTGCTGTTAGGTATTACTTCGCGGGGCTGGTTAGCAGTTTATGCTATGCTTCTTGTGTCAGCTTCTTCCGCTGCTTCAGTTGCTCTTCTTAGCTTTTCTATTCTCCGCAGCTCTTTTTGTAGAGTTGTTACGAAGGAACATATTGCCATCCAATTCTCTTCCGACCGTAACATATGGTCGAGGAGTAATGACGTACTTGGCAGAGTAATTCCCCATGCCGTGAAACGTGTGCAGTAAAACACTGCGTGCTCCGTATCTTCATTTTCACCTGGGCATTATGGGCAGGATGGTGAGTTGGCGTGTCCAAATCGGTGTAGATGTTTGTGGTAGCCACCGTGGCCAGACAGGAACTGCGTTAGATGGTAGTTGCAGTCTCCATGCTTTCGACTTATCCAGTCTTGGATTGTCGGTACAAGTTTTTATGCCTATCTGCCTTTTGTTATATTAGCTTGCCACATAGTTGTTGACGCTGCCCTTTCTCCAATTTTTATCACCTTGATACCAGTGGCATCGTGATGACTCAATGCTCTTCTGTTATATATCCTCAGCATTTCATCTGCGAGAATATCGGTGGATGTTGGCTCATTATGTCTGCCCACAAATGTGTGAAAAAGGTCTGGACGGTTACTGATTTCTACATTGCGGTGCGCCAAGCCACACTGCAAATCAAACAATGCAGTTTCTGCAACGAAAATTCCCTGGAAGTTTGCTGTCAAAAAATGCAGACATTGGCTGGCCAGATTTGACCCCTGCGGACTTCTTTTTGTGGGTTTATTTGAAAATCAAATAGTACGCCAGCAAGCCTCAGACCATTGACGAGCTCAAGCTAAACATTTGTGCCGAAATCAATGCTATATCGCCCGATATGCTCGAAAAAGTGATGGAAAACGCAGTTTCGGGGAAGAAACTGAAAATTGAATGGGACAAAATGTTAGGACAGATTTTAAAATTGAATAACAACATGAAGGTTTCAGTTTTTTATTTCATTAGTAATATGTTCTAGATCCTTTATTTTCTACAACTTCTGATATTCACTTAGGCATACTTTTAAACAATATTATAATATATCTTTTGATATACTGCTTTCCACCTACATAAATCAATTTAGCAAGATCTCCCCACATGTTGTCAATTATATTAGAGACAGGTGGTCTTGCTGGCCAGTTAAGAGAAGATATGTTTTTTGTGTTAAAGTACTCCTTGACTTGGCGGAATGTATGGATTACCGCCTTATTCTATTGACAAATTAAGTTTTCCCGGGCAATAATCGAAGTAAACCTCTCAAATTATTCATTAATAAGTTTAATATATGTGGTACTGATAATTCTGCAACTAACAAGTTTTATTTCTATCTATCCGGGTCTATCTAAATTAAACTTTTCATCTGTGAATATGATTCCTTTCCACTTTATCTTTCAATGTTAATGGCTGCGAGCTAACTCTAAAAGGCACGTTTTGTGAGCTTCGGTTAAAGGTGGCCTCCAAAGCAATTTTCACCTTTGGAGATGTTCGCATTGTTTAATGTTGGTTTAAACTCCCGCTTTAGCAGCGATTTAACGAGACATTAAAGAAGAATTTGAAACTTCCCGCAAAATCGCACAAATCTCTTGGAGATAATGCTGGTGGTCTTCCAGGAGACTGTCTTTTTGGGATCGTTTATTAGACTTGTCACTACTGTTTGACTTATCTTTACTGACTTTGATATTCTTGCAATAATCCAGCCTTCACTCATACATTTCAAAATTGTTTGTACTTCAGCTGAATATAATATTTTTTTGCGTCCCATGTTGCCCTTTTTCGAAAAAAGTTTATCAAATTTAACACCAAAAGGTAATAAAATAAGAGTGTATAGTTCTAGCGGCAGTAGAGAGAAGTTCGATGGTCTATTTTCGGAGGAGCCGTGGGGAGTAAATCCTCAGTTCAAAAATAAGACGTTGCAAGTTCTTTTTTAAAATTATAAACTTTATATTTGTAACAAAAACTCTTGGCTCAAAAAAAAAAAAATGGAATTGTTGGTTTCTCAACCGCGAGTATGCTGTCGGAAGACGACAGTACCGCTTAATTGGCAATCCAAAAATTCCTAAAGTGTGGCGCTTTTCAATGCGGTAGTGTACCGCAGTTTCCAAAACGTGAAACCTTAGTGAAGTTCTTTGCACTGGCGCCGTCCTTTTATATGCTCCAAGCGTGGGCTTTTCGAAGATCGGCTTCACATTGGGGCCGAGTGCAAAGAGCTTTCGGGAGAAAAGCTTTACATAGGTGACGTGAGCACAGAGCTTTCCCTCAACTTTTATTACAGGGATGTACGTGAGTAAAATAAAAATAAATTTTTACAATGTTTTTCTTAAGAAAATTATAAAAGGAAATTAGAAAAGGAATTCAGAAAAATTGAAAGTACAAGTTTTGTAGTAATTCATTAAAAGAAAAAGAAAACAATTAAATAATTAAATAATTAGTTGTTACAAGAGCAACTATTTTCACCAATGGTTATTTAAGTACATCCTCACTGAACGAAGTATCGACACAAAATGATCAATATGTCCTATCTTTTTGTGCCATCCAGTTTTCGGTTCTTCCCTTAAAACAAGGAAATGAAGGAGTTTCCCAGAAATTATTTTATGGTAGTGCGGTCAAAGTATCCTGAGAGCTAAAGTCTCAATCAGATTTGGCAAATATTACGCACACTGTTTTTTTTTTTTTTTCTTAAGAATGTGTGGAGTGTCTTATAATTTTTCCCGGAGTGTAGCTCCACTTAATACGACAGGTTGATAAAACTACCATTGCAGTCTTAACTTAAGATTAATTGCAGATTATTTCATTAAAATCTGTTCAGATATTTTTAAAATCTGATGACAGGTCAAGTGGGTATGGTGGATCAGGGAGAACTTCATAGCCCAACTCTACAAATTTTTGCCATTGATTGTTGCAACGTATGTGGTCTTCAATTGTCATACATAAGGATTGCTGCACATTCATTGAAAAGAACCAGCTATAATTGGATTAATTTATCAGGTATATCGCAATTTCTCTGCAATGATGGTTTCACGCCCCTAGATTATCATATGTGTTGCCTTATGGTAATCGCTTCGGACGAAGTGATTATCTCGCATACTGCCTTGCAGTTCACTGCGGTCGAGCCACTGTTCTGATTGTCTACGGTTGTCATACAAAATCCATCATCTTTGCATAACATTATTTTTGTTACGATTGACTAAGCTACTGATGAGCTGCGGTCTTCTCAATATATTGGCTTCACTCCCTCGCGATACCACTCCACTGAATACCCTTGGATTACAGTTTCGTCGCCTATATTAATTCAGTTCCAAAAAAAGCTCATGTCGTCTCTCTTATTGAACTACATTAAGAAGTGTGGGCACTAATCTAGTTATCCCTAAATGTTCAGAAAGGACTTGTTGGCAGTCTGTGCTGGTCAGTCGGTGGTCGCCTAAAACAATTTATTCCACAAACTGAATACTTCCAGGAGTAGTCACCATTACAGGGATCCTTTAAGTGGGCCACTTTCTAATGATCCTAGTCCCCACCGTAATAGATTGGACCAGTTTTTAATTATTGCAGATATTGCACAAAGGTTTCTTTCTTTTATCTGCATTTGCGTTGATCCCCCTTTAGTTATAAATTTTATCACTGCGTGATATTCAATCTTCAATATATTTTAAGCTTATTCTGCTCTGACTTTGTTGTAGGACAGTCGCAAGGAAACTGATAAACGCAAACACTTTGGATAACTTGTTGAGTTTTATTTCTTATTCACAAGTAACATATTTTTCGGAAATTCAGTCTAACAAAGTGGTAGATACAAATGTATGCTAACGCAGTATACAGAGGAACACTGTTAGTGGAAGACATTCTTATATGGAAGTAGGAACGTACTTACTTTTTTTATTATTATTATTCATAGAACAAGTCAAATAACAGGTACAGATGCAAAGATGCTCTACTTGGATGTATTTGTTTGCATCTACAGTATTCATAGTCAATTCCATTAACAAACAAACAAATCCGACTCAGTTTACTTCTTCCCTTCATCTACAGATTATAAAAGTAAGATTACTTTACTAATTTAACAAATCCGAACTTATTACGAGTGCATTCCCCTGAGGTAGTAATTTCCCACACTGGTGCCACTCATTGCATTAAACTTTTACCAAAAAAAAAAAAAAAAAAACACGCAAAACAAAGATGACGCCAGCGAGCATCACGAAAATCTAATTTCCGTTCCTTTGAGTCTGTTCATCATTGCATTGCTAAACTTTATCTCTCGCCTACCTTACAGCGATGTCCTTTTGACGTCCTCCAGCGAGACGGGGTGAGGATTTATTTATGCAGAAATGCAAAAGCACTTTACACTAAAGAATTATTCATATCTTGTGTGCAGGCAAGTCCTCGCGCAAAAGAGGCTATTCCCACTTCAAGCTGTTTCTGGTCTAAATTTGTTCTTCAACGATTCTTTTGCCAGTTTCAACTTGGATACTCCCAACAAGGTATCCCCTTCGGGGTACATGATGCACTTTCAACGAGGAAGTATTATGAATGCCTCAATGCCAAAGTTAAAGTTTGTAAACAAAATATTTTTTCTACTATTATGTATCGCAGATTCCTGACATCGCCTTAAGGATGTAGACATACATCCATTCGCCCAGTTGCACCGTGTCGCGCCATGGCATTTTGCCAATTTCAAAATGACGTACTACATCAGACATGAGATTGACAATTCGTTTGAACGTGTATAGTATTGCAAACATTTACTCAAATTACTTCGTCACTCAACTTCCATTTCTCTCTCTGGTGTATGAAAAAAAAAAAAAAAGACATATGTACAAGTCCTCCTCGTCGTCTTCCCAGACAGAATCCCCTTTGGGTATTGCTGATGAGGAACAGCAAATAAATCAGTTTTACAGGTACACTCGTACGACAGGTACAACAGCAGCAATGAAAATAGAAATTCACTGACATTGCCTTAAGCTGAGATTTATCCCTGCTGCGTGGTGTACAGAAGTGTACCCTTTTATCGTAAGGGCATCGCTATATACAGACATAAAAACGAAGAATACAATTAAAAGATACAAGCGAAATGGCAAAGTATCTCAATCTGAATCCACTGGTCCCGGACACTAAATCGTTCTAGTACTGCCACTTTGCCGTCGTCCTGGTGGAGAATATTGAAGCAAATGATGCGCAGCAGAAGGAGACAACTCGTGTACCGGGTTACGGTACTAATAAAATGCCTTTTATTTGCAATTTCTCCTATCGTTGATCCTGTGTCTGTCTTGTGTACGTACGGACCAGAAGACAATGCGAATCCTTTGCCTCATTTCAGTCAATTTGTGTACTTTTATTTCTCCATCTTCCACAGTCGCAGTCTCTGAATCGTACTCCTCGTCCTAAGAGAAGATGGAATTTTTATTATCCTGCGAACAGAAACAGAAAGATACGAGTAGTCCAACAAATGTACGCCTTAAATTGTAACCCTTAAACCTCCAGCCAATTTGGCTCTTAGGGGTATACCTCGCCCTCTGAATCTTAACCATATGTTTTTTGTTGTAATTATTTTGTCCTAAACGGTCGTAGTGGAGTCCTTTAACTGCTTCCACTGGGACACAGTGATCCACTCTGGGTGAGAACGCGTTTAGTTTTAGTGCTCTGTCTTAAAGCACATTTAACCGCTTCCGAGAGTAAGTGCAAATTGTTTTCATTAAAATCCTAGAAATGGCCAAAACCATGAGAAGATCCTGCAAAGATGGGATATTTTATATTCGCTACTGAAAAGGTGCAAGCCTTTTGGTCTGCGGATTTTATGTCCACTTGAGTTGATTTCTCAAAAGAAGGTGGTGGGGGACTTCAAGGAAGTTATGCTAAGAATGTCGCCAAGAAATGGTTCGCCTTTTTTTTGTGGGGGCGAACAGTTAGCTTGCCAGGATACTTGTTGTACATTGGCATTTTGTTTCTAATTGCTTTTGAACATTTAATTGGTAATAATAAAAAAAAAAAAGGAAAGCAAAACCTGTTTATGGGATCTTTGAATGATAATTGCATGCGAATTTAATGTCAAGGGGAAAAGTTCTTTGTTTTTATTGGAAAGTTTGTTGGACTGTGAAAATAATTTGAAAAGTCTCCTCGCCTAAGATGTTGCCATAAAAGGATGAATGAATAAATATTTAATGTCTTCAAGGCAGGCGGTGAGATGGCTCGGCAAAGTTATTGACTAGAAATTTTTATTGATTTCGCATAAGGCGATGGGGATCACAGTCGAGATTGTAATTTATCTAAAACTTTTAATGAGATTCGATGGCAAGGCTGCAGAAAGCTTGTTGCTGTTGGATACTCGTAATCTGTGACATTTCCTAATGAACATGAGAAAATCATTTCTTTCGTTGAGACAGTGAAGAGTTATTATTTACACGCTTATGTTATGAGTTTTGAAAGTCTGGTAACAGCTTTTATTGTGTCAGTAAATGATAAGGCAGAAAGGCTACATAATAATTTGTATTACGTGACAAGTGATTATTCGTCATAAGGGTAAACAACAAAACAAACGTCGAACAAGGTAGAAATGGAATTGCAAAGTCCAGTGACCGTTTGATGTCTCTCAAATTGGTGATACAGGGTGAGGTTTACTCCTCTTTCGGGGTTCCTCTTGTAACTGTTTTCCTTACGATGCTCTAATTGGTCTAAAATCTTTTGCGGAATTATGGGTTGGTCTTCCCGCCTTAGGGATAAAGACCACTTTTACCTCTCTAAAATAGTTCGGTACGTAACCTAGCTTTATACAGCTGCGGTATATTACCATTGTGTGATTTTTGTTAGAGCATGCTGGAGCATGGCTGGAGTGACGTTGTCCGGCCCTGCGGATTTATAGGGTTTAAATGATATAAGCAGGTAGTTTAAGCATACGCAGCTGTGAAAAATATACACCAAGGGGTTCTCATTTTCTGGGGCACATTTGGTATTATCCCACCAGGGCCAGCCGACTTACAGGGGACAAAGGTATGAAACCTTTTCGGTATTCACCACATCAGTGACGATTATTTTAAGTGATTCAACTCTCCAATAGAGTATCAAGCCTTAAGGGTTGTTCTCTTGTCCATAAGTGTGAGTTAAGGATAAAATAATAGTATTTTCTGACATCTCCGATTATTTTGCCAAACCAACCTTAACATTCCAGACCTATCACCATAGCTACATCTAAATGACAAATAGTGTTATCAAATGAAAACAAATAGGATGCGTACATGTTCCCTAACATCAAATGGAAACAAAAAAAATGCCAAGGTCCATTACGATATTCCGCAGCGACAATTTGTCCAGATACCATAGAAGGTAATAAATAAATTTAATGTCTTACGATTTTATTTGGCTGACGCATATTTTATTACACATTGTACTCCTCCGTACTTGATAAATCCATCGTGAAAGCCACCAGACCCCGAACCATACATAATCAGAGTTATGTCGACGTGCCCTTACCATACGTTCACTGGAATGGCAAAATCTCAACGCTCATAAAAATAATCATTTTCATTTCCAAAATCGACTTTGACAGATGGCAAAATTGCGTGCCGTCTTCGATGACCATGTCTTCGTCTTTGTTTGTCAAGTACATCATTCTACTCGTAAGTCCCCTCCCCTCCCCCCTCATAACTGTCCATGACAGTCCAACCATAATTTAAGGACAAAAGGACAAATATACTTTCGTTACTCTGCTTCCTCTCATCGCCTAGTGACGGTTGTCAAACATGAAATCAATTTTATCCAATTCTCGGACTAACCCACCAGCACTACCCGTTCCCCTCAATCCCCGGCGAGGACTTTCATATTTCTCAATCAAGGAATTCTTCCAATTTATTGCGTTTCTATTACGAGTATTAGTTGAAAGTTTCAGAGTAAAAAAAAGGGCCATCGAAAAAAAAGGAAAATAAATGAGTAAAACAAATAAACGAACAAACGGCTAAAAGAACTGAAATGAACTTTTGGTTTTTTATTACCAAAGGATCGACCCCGAAAAAGGACGTAAGCGGTCCGTCCATTGAGATATTGGTCGTCGAGAGCCGGGAATAAACTGAACGAGTGGCGAAAAACAATTGCAAAAGTAAAAGGACTCCGCAGATTGTAGATGTTGGACGAGTAAGCGGTCTAAATCCTTGACTGTAATGACGATTTATAGATTTGAGATCGTATGTACATATTTCAGAACTCGGATCTCGTTTCTTTTAACCGGCTGCCCACTTAGACACTATGGCAAATACGAGTAAGTACTTTTTGTTTGTGCGTGCATATCTACAGTGTGCTATGGCAAAAATAATTACATGAACTTCTAGAATATCTGGACTTTATCTTTCAAAGTAGACATTGAACGAGGTATAATCAATCTGATTCCAGTGGTGGAGTGAGTATATAATTAACCGTACCACAAAATGCAATGGGATTTCAAGGCCATGCAACTTAGTGGCTTGGTATGTCGGCTTTGCAGAGACGGACCTTTCGTTTGCCGACTGTTCCTAGTGATATCGATTAGTATTGGGCCTGAAAATGATGATCTTTGATGTACGAGTATACTGCCGAAGAGAAAGTTGCGCCAGTCATTATAATTGTTACTTATTCGTTTAAATTGTAAGCCTATGGTGGCCATGGTGTTGGCTGGTTGGTTGGTTTAAGAGGGTGAGCTTATGCTCTTCATTTAGGCCTCTACTATGCCCGTTGTATTCCCCTCGTCTGTCGTGCTGTAGGAAAAGTATTGTAATATGGAAATTATGTGCTGAGAGAGTAGGGGAGTATCAAAATGGAGACTATGACAAATACAGGGTGCGTCATCTTTTATGTCGGTAGGTAAACATTGAATAACTTTGAAAAGTTATTATTATATAAAACCGATTGGCTTTAGACATGTTTTTGAAACGTCAATTCAGTACAATTTTAACCATGAATCGCTTCACACCGAAAAAATGCGCCGAAATAGTGACGCTGTACATTGGAAATAGTTGTTCAGTTGTGTTAACTCAACGTGCAAATCGTCGAAAATATCGTGGCCAACAAGCACCGTCGTTTGGTGTCGAATTTTGTTGAGAACGGGACAGTGGGAGATCGTCGACATGACGCTTATCAACGCCCAACGTTCCAATGAACTGGTTGAAGCGGTAAGAGAGAGTGTTGCACATGTGTCGTATCGTCACCGCGCTCAGCATTTTGGCGTCAGTGGAACCACCTTGCGACGCATTTTGAAGGATGATTTGCATTCGTTTCCATATAAAGTGCAATTGACTCAAAAAATATTGCCGACAGACCGTCTTCGTCACTTGGAATACGGCCAGACAGTCGCTCGAATGGTTGACACTGAACTAATTTTTGGAAGCAAATTTTGATGACCGACGAGGCCCATTTCGCTCTCTGGCACCGTTAACAAGCAAAATTGTCGCATTTGGGGAACGGAGAATCTATACGAGATCCATGAAACACCAATGCATGACCAAAAAGTGACTGTTTGCGCCGGCGTTTGCGCCAAAACCATCATTGGGCCATTTTTCTCCAGGGAAGTCGAAACAGTCGATGGGATCCGATATCGGTGGATGTTGGCTCATCATACCTGCCCACAAATGTGTGAAAAATGTCTGGATGTTTACTGGTTTTAACAAGACGGTGCACCATGCCACACTGCAAATCAATTAATGCAGTTTCTACAACGAAAATTCCCTGGACGTGTGCTTTCAAAAAATGGAGACATTGACTGGCCAGATTTGACCCCTCCAGACTTCTTTTTGTAGGGTTATTTGAAAAGTAAAGTATACGCCAGTAAGCCTCAGGCCATTGACGAGCTCAAGGTAAACATTTGTGCCGAAATCATCGCTCTACCGCCCGAGATGCTCGTAAAAGTGAAGCAAAAATAGTACATTTTGCTTTGGTCAATAGAGGCGGCCACTTGATTGATGTTGTATTCAAAAAGTAGTCCAAATAAATGGTAAAGGACCAGATTAAATAAAAATACCTCATATATGGAAATCGTTTTTTTTTTTTTTTAAAGTTATTCAATATTCACATACCGATATAAAAGATGGCGCACCCTGTAGTTATAGGGAAGCCGTCTTGTTCGTCTAGCGAACTCCACTATATCACCGATTCCCTTCTTACTAAGGTGTATTAGATCCGGAATCCTTGGGGATTCCAGTATTTTCAGTCTTAACCTCGCTGTTGCAGGACAGTGGCAGTGGATGTGTTCTATATCTTCCTCTCCCTCCTCACAGTTGGCACATATTGTTGTACCAGCTAGCCCGAGTCTGAACGAGTGTTTATTGAGATTGATGTGCCCTGTTAAAAGTTCCACCATAACCCTTAACTGTGTTCTGCTTGAGTTGAAAGCTCTTTTTACTGCGTGGTTATGGTGTATTAAGTAGTGTGCTTGTTTATGACGCGAGCTTTACTGGTTCGAGTCCAAATGGGAAACAGCAATTAACACCCACCGCGAATGAAAGGAAGACGAACAAAATCTAAATGAGTTTCTACCTGGTAGTACAATGGACCTTAAATAAAAAAAAAGATGTTCCCTCACTGCTCTTATCTCCATTAACTATTGGGGTGTTGTTGGATGTTTACCAGACGCTTGCAATAGATTGGAATATCAAAAAACTTTTTGATGTCTATGGGACTAGAACCTGAGTCTTCTGCTTAGTGGTTCACGTATTAAACCACTGAGCCAATTTAAAATCTGGTGACATAGAGACAGAAGGAGGAATGGACTCAATTAATTCCACTGTCGGTTTCAATCACTTATGTACGTGCTACGCACGAACAAAGGATTATACAGCGATGATTATTCAATGTCGAAAATCTTGTTTATCAAGGCGCACTGTAGTCCCTTAGTGACTTTTGCGTTACCATCTTATTAAGGAAAAGACAATTTAGAGCACATTTACCACTACTTCGGTAACCTATAAGCTTCCTCGTTACCATCCATCCCCTGCAGTATAAGGTAACTTTGTTGATCCTGCCTAGTTTGTTGCGCTTGACCAGGGATTTATGTATGATCTCAGAGGTGATTTGTATCTTGAGCGAAAATTGATGACGAGGTTTAGTTCCTAAATATGCATTTGGTACTAAAACTCCTCCATAAGTCTCCTCAGCTGTACTCGATCCATCGATCCATCTGTATACCATTTGCTGTTGATGGCATACATCTCAGATTAGCTGGTCCATTCTTTCTTTGTGCTCAGTTTCGTGGTAACATTTTTGATGAAGCTACACTTCTTGAGCATATCATGTTTGGATATTTGCAATAAAGGTGCTAATGGTAAGAGTGACTCCCGGGCTCCCTGGCTCCCTGGCTCCCTGAAGCCCATGCATTTTCCTTTCCATATTCCCTTGCTTGCGATGCTCATGATTGCCCATTTGCTACTTTTCCAAAATCATAAGAGATAGAGAATAACCTCCATCGTCGCTGTCAGATTCGAGAAATCATTACTCCTTACGTGCATATGCAAGCCAGTCTCTGTACCTTTTCCAGTTTCTTCTTAGCTTAAATACCTTGGCCCAAAATCACCATCATGGTGTACAACCAACGTAAAATACACTGGCTAGGCCTTATTACCTATTAGGATCTAATAAAGCATATCTAATGAGCTTGTGTTTCTTTCACTACTTCTTCTTTATTCCTGTCAATATTATTTCACAAAGCGTCTTCTTGAATTTGTGTCTAGCTAACAGTATTTCATCAGCTTATGCCACATAATTTATTCCACAGCTTCTTAGCCTATTGAGGGTGAGCTCCATATCAATGGTTAAAGGATCTCTATTTGAGGACAGCCTCTTGATGGTTTTGCCACATCAGTATTTTGGGAATTCTTGTGCCTAGCATACCACGCATCCATTTTGCTATCATGTTTACCCCCTTCTTGGCCAAGACTGTTGTGACAGCTTCATAGAATGTGTTCTCAAATGCTCCAGACTGCAGTTTATGTTATTTGTGTGCAAAGGCACTGCTTTTTTAATGGTCTTCAGTATGAAGGATATTAAGCTCACGGTTCCAAAGGATTAAAGATAAGTCGTGTTATTTCTCTCATTTTTGGAATGAAAGTTACCCTTGCAATTCTCCAGGGACAAGTGCCAGACTGCTTCTAGCTATTGGGAGCACGGAAAGATTCCATCTAAACCTGGCTGAAAGGTATTATGGTCGCTGTTGATGGTTGAGGCAAATTTTGCAGTTTTCCCTATTCGGTTATTGTTAGAACGGTGACCTCTCTGTTATTCAATTGCAAGCTATCTGGAAAATATGATTCCAGTAGAAGTAGGACCGTTTGTTTCACTTTTCTCCAGGCTATAACTTTGTGTAACTTGGCTCCTAGAGAGATGGAAGTGATGTCCTCACAAAGCTTCTAAAGCTTAATTTTTAGCCCTCCTAAATCGATAGGTTACACGTAGGGAACTCCGCTGTACAACTGATCCAGTCTTCGCTCTGTATTGCGTTATTAAAAAGCGTAAGAGGCAACCATAATGGACTTCAGCTGGTTTAATCTTATGTCAAAGCCAAACGAACGGTCAAACGATCTACCTCTTGATGTATTTAAGCAAACTTAAAAAACTGTAAAATTCTTTAAGAAGGTGAAGGTTTCCATGTGCTTTAGGATGACATACCAGGTTTTTGTCAAAAATTACGTAAGGATTCTCGGTAAGCACTCGGGCATTTAAAATTTGTTGTAATTATTATCTCAGCCCAAATCCCGTAGGGCAAAGCTAATCAATCTTCGTTGAACAGCTTCAATAGTTCCGTGGAATGTGGATAATATTGTGACTGAACTTGGCAACCATACTCAAAAATTGGTCTTACAAATATGGTTTCAATAAATCATCTACGTAAAACCATCGGCCCGATTTCTTAATGACTGATTCAACATAATTTATAATCGAATCAAAGATCATGAGTCCTAAATGACTGCCCTGCGGTATCCCTTATGTCGTACTAATTGAGTTTGATATGGATGATCCGAAAAGAACTATATACTGACGCATTTCCAAGCAGAAAGCGAAACTCTTTTATCATAGTTTGAGGAAAATGATTTGGTTTTACTAATTACAACATCAATATCCTTTTCATTAGCCAAAGCCATTTCACATAGTGTACTTGAAACAAATTCAAGCAACAAATTTTAAATGCCCGAGTGGCCTAGCTTCTCGCTGCCATTCATGCTGTACGACATACGAAGGGAACTGAGCTTCTCATAATAATTTTACTCTCGGATTTTTGTTATACTTTGAGCCTCCCACTTAGTGATGGCGCACTTAACCACTGAGCCACGGCGGCCATAATTAGGCTAATAGTTGTAGGTCTACCCTTTAGAAACCCAGGTTGCTTAGTAGAAAAATTTGATTTACTCTGAAACTACATTTTGTTGTAAGTTGGAAATGTTACCATTTTTATGGCAAAATTAAGCAAAATCTCTGATAGATATTAATACCTAAACTAGGGCAATAAAAATAGACACAAATTTGCTAACATGAAACTGAAAATCGTTTGGGTCACATCCAAGATGTACTCGTAATCAATTTGCAAAAATTATATTTTCATCGACATTAAGGGTACTTTTGACAATGTGACTTTTGTTAGTATTGTATTATGCGAGTTACGGCTCGAGTAGATAAAACGAAACTCTGTGAAATTATTTCTTTATTTTCTAGTCTATAGAACAATTCAAGTTCACACTATTCTATTCTTCGCAAACTCCTTACAAGGTCTCTTTCTTTTCAAATCACTTTATCTCCTTTCAATTACTTAATTCACAGATCCAAACTAATTACTTCTTCTTGTTAACTCTCAACTTTCAATTTATCACAAAATTACAACTTCGGCTGTTATCACTTTTCCAATCTCCTCGTGCGATTCAAAACCAACTGCCTTGCCTCGATCGCCATCTGTCCTTATATAGCAGCATTTCTGATAGCCAGAAACTTCTAGCAAATTCTTCGACCACTGGAACAAGAAAATTCTGATGTAATAATTCCAAGATGACAATAATTTCTTGCGGTTATAATTTTCTCGAAATTCCGTGACGTTGTCTTAGATATTATCCGTCTCTTATCGTGGACACGAACTGTGGACACTAACTGCAGACACGAACCTCGAATGAAAAGACACTTCGGAACAAAATTATGCCAGAATGAAAAGACACTTCGGAATTTGTTGCCTGTTTGAGGGCGTAGTTATTATGCTACATTATGTTACAGTATGTTCAATTCTGCCAGACAATACCGCGTGGATTAAAGCAATGCTAATGAATAGAACTCTGGTTTTGGTTGTGGACTGTGGTCAACATGTAATGGCAGGGATTAACAGGGGTTGCCTATGGCATTATTTCTCCACTATTATGGTTTATGGTGGTCAACCCTCTGAATGGTGCACTAGGAATCGACTTTCAGTAAATCCTCTCAAAACTAAAGTTGTTCTCTTTACGAGGAGAAGGGAGCTGATCAGTTTGACTCATCCAGTGCTCGAAGGCGTTACTATTTGAATCTTAAATTTACGAGTCATCCTGGGTAGTAAACTCCTTTGGTCAAAACAGTGGAAGACGTGGGCCATATCACAAAAAAAGGTCCTTCGGCAATGATAAGACTTTTACTTCACTGCTTCTCTCACTAAACTCCAAACAACGGCTGCACGGGGGCCTTCTCTTGAATGCCTAGCTTTACTCTTATAGCTTTGTTGAAATTCCATTTTGTTGATATTTATGGGTATATCATGGGCAGCACAATGAAAGTTAACTTCCGTCTTAAGTGGTGGCTGTTGGTATAGCCCTCACTGAAGCTTCGATGACCTTGCATGAAACTTATTTTTCAACTCTTGTCTTACACCGACACCAGAACTCCAACTGCTTTGTAAACTTAAAGCCGACTTTCCTCACCCGAAGAACCGGATTTGGCCGGAATCTAAGCCCCAAGCAACTGTAGTCGAATTTTCATGAACGGCTTTAAAACCAATCAAAGGTCTGGTGCTGGTATCTACGTGGAGGAAGACAACATTAAGCTTAACTTCTGGTCAAGTAATCATGCATCTGTGTTTCAAATGGAGACTAATACAATCCTACGAGTGATTGCTAAGAAATACATTTTAAATAAATTAGGTAGCATCGGATGCAAGAGCTCTCTGAAATCAGTCACAATGCTGAACTCAATAAGTCTTGTTTGGGTCCCAGTTCTGAATGGGATTACTGTAAATGAGATCTCCGATAAACTTGATAGACAAGGTTCGGAGGAGAACTTATCAGGACCTGAAACTGCGTAGGGTCTTCCTGCGTCCTCGGCCTGCGCTTCCATTGATTCTTTGAACATAATCATGAATGGTATGGCTCTCCGGGATGAAGACAAATTAAACGAATGCTCCCGAACGTCTGTGGGAAATCTGCGGCAGTCTTACTATCCCGTAGTAGAAAGGACTGCAGACAACTTACTGGCATTCTTACGGGCTATTTCAGACCACCATCTGCGATGCCTGTGGAAATGGCGACGATACTGCGGAAGACTTCCTCTGTAATATTCTTGATTCTGCTCGTATCAGGTGGCAAACCCCAGCTGTTGGGGGCCCTAGGTGGCCAACTAACTCCCCTATGGTATAGTACGCCGCAGGTATTTATGGTTTGGGAACATCGATGTAGGTATGTTTTGCTAGGTATGGTTTTTTTTCTGCTCTTCGATCTCTCAGCAAGTTTTACACTTTCAATTTTGCGTGGGATATCGAAGAAAACTTAAATGTAATACGATATTCATAATGCTCGCCTATGGTTTGGCATTACGAGTACTGATGTGCTAATACGGTGGCATCCGAAGAATCTAGATTGAAAATCTCTCATTTTACCATAATGGGCGATACCGACATCATTTAAAATTAGTGTTCATTCTTGTTAAGTACACTGTAATAAAGTTATCCTAGCAAAGAAACTACCCTACCAAATGTGCGCCCAGTATTTTCTTTATGTGCGTAGTTTCGGATTTTTATTTCAACTTTTCCCTTGTACGAGCACTTTTATTCGTCATCCTTCTTTGTGCCATAAACGATGTAACATTATATGCAAGTAAACACCATCAACCAGCAGCAGGACCAGCTTACAAACACACACAGCTGTATGCGTTGTTAACAGTCGGATATTAAATTAGGGTCTCTCGCC
The DNA here is from genome assembly GCA_963082735.1 of Pocota personata. Classification (NCBI taxonomy): domain Eukaryota; kingdom Metazoa; phylum Arthropoda; class Insecta; order Diptera; family Syrphidae; genus Pocota; species Pocota personata. The sequence continues at coordinate 197,242,957 of OY720430.1, read as the reverse complement.
GTGGGAGCGAGAGAAAAACGAAAGAGAGCTATACGTTTTATTAGGGTCAAAAGGTTCATGACATATGTCATTGTCAACAGCCGACAAACTAACGATGATGAAGACCGTTTATGGCGGGACTTTGTTCGTCATATGATTTTAATTTAATAAATTTTCCGTTGAAGTGGGCGTGGATGTGATATTTAGGCGCGTACACCAGCATCCGGTACCTATCCCAAAGAAGAGGATTCTCCTTTCATCGCAGAGCAATTTGTAGTTTTTAGTGTTTTTGACATTTGTGGGTATCGGATGAGTGGGTGAGTGCCACACTTGTTGTGAATAACCGGGGGAATTTCGAATTTTATGAGCGAATTTAACGAGAACAATATAATGGTTCTAGATAGTTGTGACTTATATGACAGAGTGCAAAATTTTGTTTTGAAGGTAATTTGAATAGTTCTTTGAGTTTTGAGTTTTGGGGTTGGCTTTTTCACTGCAATCACCGTGATGTTATCAATGGATAGCTTGATATTTGGCTTATCTTTTGGTGATTTGTTACACAACAAGCAAAGAGTGATGGTAGGACAATATGCATCATATGCCTTCGGGTAGGGGTTAAAATATACCCAAAGTAGGCATGCATGTCATAAGGGGCGAATAAAATCCGAGTATGCAGTGACGGTAGTCCAGGTTTAATGGAAAATTCATCCTCTTCGGATGTTAGCTTTAAGTAATCTGGAGAATGCCATTTACTACAATCATGTGACCCTTTTATAAAAAGTTCAAAGCGGCAAGTTGAAGAACTCCATATCAAGCTTGACGAGAAGGAACTACTCTTGCAAGAGCTTAAGAAAGAGTTAGATCTACTTAGAGAAGAAAACAAGGCTCTAAAGAACTTGCATTTTCAAAAAGATAAATAGTTGGAAATATCTTATGGACGAAGAAGAGCTAACAAGCGAAACGACTTGAGTCTCAAAGAAAGGACCTAGCAAGAAACGAAGTGCCGACTCTTCACTCGAAGTTGAGACACAAAAAGAAGACAAGCGCAAATAGTCGCGAGAGAAACAAATTCAAGCAAAATTAAGTCATTTGTCTCCAATAATCGTCATCGGGATTAGTATTGCAATCCTCAAAGGAATGTTGAAATACAAATTTAAGGTAACATCACTCCGCAACAATGTGTGAAAAATCAACTAACCCCGACGACTACCGAGCAATGTTCTTAAAATTTAATACCGATAAGATCCAATAGTATTGTTACACTTCTGGGGGGGGGTTATCGGTGGCGACCCCGGGCTGCAGCTGGAAGAGGGAGGAAAAAGCGAGAGTGAATCACAAAAAAACAAGAAAACGCACCGGCGAAGAAAAGAGAAAAACACTTCTTGGTTTAATTTCAGCAGATTTATTTCTGGTTCCCGAGAGGTTTTATTTTGTTGTTGTTAATTTTTTTTTTCTGTGCTGCGTCTTTTCTCCGGCTGTCTTCGTTTCTCCGCGTTGCTCTGTTAGTCCGGTACTTCCGCGTTACTTCGGTCTTTCTCCGATTTCTTCGATTAAAACCCCGACGGACTTCCGAGTATGACACGATGACTATCACCAGCAAAAAGCCAATCTCTCTTGCCGAACGCGCTCCTTTTAAACGCTTCCAACTCTCCACCAAAATTTCCCTCGTTGAATCTATCCGTCCTCTCTTGTCGTCTCACTCGCGCCTGGAAAGATTCCAAAAAAATTATGAAAATTTCCAATTACCTTCCAGCCTTTCGGATTTTTCCTCCGCCATTTTGGAAAATTTTCTATCCCAATTTTCCACTTGTCCACCTTTTCCTTGCCATCGTCACCCATTTTTCCTGATTGCCCGTAATTTTCCCTCTCCAACGAGGGGTCTATCGTCTCGGAGAACCTGGAGTTACTCTTGTAATTGCATTTTTCCTCTTTTTGCCACTTTTCGTCGCTTTCTTGCGATTAAAACGCGCTCCTGTATTTTCCCAACCATTCCCAATTATTTCCCTTTTATCCTACAGCACACCAATGTAACCCAACCCGCAGAATATGTGAATGGGAGCGCCGCATGAAAAAGTGTTCTGAACGTGCCCCGGATGACATTACTGACAGACGTCAGAATTCCCATTCTTTTTTTTTTTTTTTTTTTTCCACCGCGCCGGGTATTTTCCGTGTTTTCTTGTGGTTTTCGGGCGTTTTCTTTTTTGCAAAAGTGTTTCTTTTTGATTCGGGAGTGTCTGCGTCCGTCCGACAATCGATCCAGGAAAACGTTCCGACACCAAGTTCCAGGAGAGTGCGGTTCCTCTTGGCAGCAGTCCCGCGCGGTGTACTGCGTCGACTTGGAGTGTTCGTTCTTCGAATTTGAGTGTTTTCGGGCCGATAAATCCAGGTGTTTTCCCGTCTGGGAGGAGTGCGAAGTCCACCCGCACTCCAATGAAGACAATTGTCCACACGCCACAACTTGTTGTCGGCTATAGTTGGATACCCTCTGCAACAGGTGAGTGATTAAGCTCTTTGTTTACCTTTTTTTTTTTGTAGCCATTATTGCCTTTCTCGGTGGTGTTTTTCGCGGGTGTATTCGATCCCTTTGTTCCAGTAAACGAAACTGGATTCCTCGGTGGCCTATGCCATGGGGAAAGCCGACATCGTTGCTGTGAATTGAGGGGTCCGCGGTTGTGCCAGCGCAGGTGCAGCCGTGTACAATTGCGCAAGTTGAAATCGGGGTTGTTTACCTTTGTGCGGTGAAACTTTTCCCAGGTAGATATTGCGGGTGGGTTTCTTTTCAGGCGACTGCGCTTCGATGGTGTGATGGATACTGGAAGAGAACAGGTGAGTAGTGAGGTACTTGTGAAATTACCTTTTTAATTCATTTTTCTTTCAATAGGTGACGGCTGATGGACATGACGGAGGCGCTGGAGGTAACCCGCTGGTTCGGCGCTGAGGGTTGATGATGCTTGCTAGGGCAAGCAAGATGACTCTGGAGAGGTGGTGTGTTGGTGGAGTATTGGAAGGTGCCTAAAGTTGGAGGTGAGATTCATTACCTGTGTGTTAATTTTATTTTAATCTCGTGTCTCTTTAGGAAGTGAAGTGTAGGCGAGAAGAGAATTTCGCTGCGAATGGCTGCAGACAACCGGACGGGTGTATTGGACAACTGTGGGCGGCGAAGGCAGCGGTTGATGGCAGCGGATGATGGCAGCGGTTGACGACAGCGGTTTATTGATGTGAGTTTTTTTTCTTCTTTTCTTGTAGTTTCTAGTAGTAGCACTAGTAGTGGTGGTGGTTCGACTTGGTCGTTCCCCACTTTTGTAACACTGCCCCCGTCTTAAAAACTCAAAGTTCCGTCTGAGTTTCACCTTGGGTTGCGTAGTTGCTAGACGATCGATGTGAACCGCTCTCCTTTTTCTGCTTCCTGTGGTCTGGATGCTGTAGACTAGATCCGATACCCGTTCGACGATTTTTACTGGGCCCTCCCAGTCGCTTTGCAACCTCGGGCATAAACCCTTCCGCCTCTTTGGGTTGTAGAACCATGCCTGTTGATCGAAATGAAAATTAGTAGAATTCGATTTCAGATCATACCTGGCCTTCTTTGCATCTGCTGCCATTTGAGGATGTATCCGTGCAACATCGTGGACTTTTTGTGGCCGTTGGCGGAGCTCTATCACATAGGTCGGTACGTTCTGCGATGTACCTGGTTGTCCCTCTTCCTCAGCCCTTATGCAGTGTTTGCCGCTTCCAATAGGTCTCTGGGATAGCGCGTCTGCATTGCCATGTCTGAGTCCCGGTCGATGCTGGATCTTTGCACTTGGCTCGAGCAAACTGTCGTTTCCCGTTACAATCCTCGGTGGCGGCATATCCAGTAGAGTCTTGGACTTTGATGGGAGCGTTTGTGGTAGAACGGTGGATAGGAGACCCGTTTGAGCGCTAGCCGGCACCTGTAAGGGCAGTTTCTTACCTTGGATCTCCAGCAGTGCCTCGCTGAGATTTACGCAGCATCGGTGCTCCATTAAAAAGTCGATCCCAAGGATGTTTGGTACCCTACGGTTCACCACCGCAAAAGAGTGGGAGTACTCCTTCCCGTCGATAACAAGGCTGACGTTCGCATTGCCCAGAGTCCAAATTGTGCCTCCCGAAATGCCCTCGATCTGTACAGGTATACCGGTTATACGCGTCTTTTCTGGCAAAAACTTCTCTCCCAGAATCGACACATTGGCTCCCGTATCGATGACTACTTTGCACAATTCACCTCCAATGTAAGCATCCACTGATAAGCTGGTCCCGCTTAGTGCACCTACGAACTTGGATGCTGCCGGGGTCTGGGCCGAAAGGTTGCTGGAAGAAAGATTGAAATTGTTTTTATTGTCCGGTGGAGCGACACTACGCTTCACCACTGGTCTCTGCTCCTTGGGACCAGTGGTCTTTAGTTTTCCGACTGGCCCAGAGTCCCACGAGCCATCGGATTCTCCGTCTGCCACTCTTGATCCTGCCTTGAGTTCGACTGGTCAGACGCCATCCACACTGCCCGATGGTTCCTTCGCTCAAACCGCGACGTCATGTCCTGCGCAATTTGGAGGGCCTCCTGCAAGTTTCGAGGACGCCCAACGGTGACGAAGTTTTGTACCTGTTCGTCACGAATTCCCTCGATGAACTGGCTCAGCAAGATCTCCTCTAACACCTTCTCTCCGCAATCCGGAAAGGCGGCAACCGACAGTCGTTGCAGCTGGATGGCGAACTCCGCCAATGTCTCCCGTGGCTTCTGGATTCGGTTCCGGAGCGTAGTGTAGCTAGTATGGTGATCCAGACCGAACCGCTGCTGCAAGAGACTAGTGAGTGCCCCATACGATAAAGGCTTCCCTCTAGGAAGCGCACTTAGCACGGGCAATGCTTCTCCCCGAAGCTGCAAGGCCAGCCCGTTCGCCTTCTCCTCAACCGTCCAACCGTAGAAAGCAGCGATGATTTCGAACTGCCGTTCATAGTCCGCCCAAGACGCTTGTCCATCGTACGGCTGCAATACCCCGAAATTCACTGCCCGATTTGGTTGCTTACCTAACGACTCCCTGGTGGTCGGCTGACAAAGAGCGCCTTCGTTTCCTGTGTTTTTGCGAGGTGTATGATATACCTCGCTTTCGTGAGTAGCTGGTTGCATGCTACAACCACCTTGCTCGTCGTCTGCTCCCAGCTGATGCGATAACATCGTCCGCTTAGCGTTGTCTTCGGATACCGGATGAGGCGACGAGTGCTGCTCGGCTGTGGGCGTAAAATTCCTGTCGCTGAAGGTGTTCTCTAACGCCTCCATTCGGTCCTCCGTCTTCTTTTGCCTACCGACTAGCTCTGCTTTAAAGTCCTCCAATTTCGTCTCCCAGAATGTGCGCTCGTGAAGACTTCGCTCTTGTAGCATAGTCGTCAGCGCAGCGAATTGTTGGCGAACCTCCTCAGCTTCCATGCTTCCGTGGAAAAGAACTAACCTTAGCTCTGTTCAGACAAACCCCACACCTGACACCAGTGTTACACTTCTGGGGGGGGGTTATCGGTGGCGACCCCGGGCTGCAGCTGGAAGAGGGAGGAAAAAGCGAGAGTGAATCACAAAAAAACAAGAAAACGCACCGGCGAAGAAAAGAGAAAAACACTTCTTGGTTTAATTTCAGCAGATTTATTTCTGGTTCCCGAGAGGTTTTATTTTGTTGTTGTTAATTTTTTTTTTCTGTGCTGCGTCTTTTCTCCGGCTGTCTTCGTTTCTCCGCGTTGCTCTGTTAGTCCGGTACTTCCGCGTTACTTCGGTCTTTCTCCGATTTCTTCGATTAAAACCCCGACGGACTTCCGAGTATGACACGATGACTATCACCAGCAAAAAGCCAATCTCTCTTGCCGAACGCGCTCCTTTTAAACGCTTCCAACTCTCCACCAAAATTTCCCTCGTTGAATCTATCCGTCCTCTCTTGTCGTCTCACTCGCGCCTGGAAAGATTCCAAAAAAATTATGAAAATTTCCAATTACCTTCCAGCCTTTCGGATTTTTCCTCCGCCATTTTGGAAAATTTTCTATCCCAATTTTCCACTTGTCCACCTTTTCCTTGCCATCGTCACCCATTTTTCCTGATTGCCCGTAATTTTCCCTCTCCAACGAGGGGTCTATCGTCTCGGAGAACCTGGAGTTACTCTTGTAATTGCATTTTTCCTCTTTTTGCCACTTTTCGTCGCTTTCTTGCGATTAAAACGCGCTCCTGTATTTTCCCAACCATTCCCAATTATTTCCCTTTTATCCTACAGCACACCAATGTAACCCAACCCGCAGAATATGTGAATGGGAGCGCCGCATGAAAAAGTGTTCTGAACGTGCCCCGGATGACATTACTGACAGACGTCAGAATTCCCATTCTTTTTTTTTTTTTTTTTTTCCACCGCGCCGGGTATTTTCCGTGTTTTCTTGTGGTTTTCGGGCGTTTTCTTTTTTGCAAAAGTGTTTCTTTTTGATTCGGGAGTGTCTGCGTCCGTCCGACAATCGATCCAGGAAAACGTTCCGACACCAAGTTCCAGGAGAGTGCGGTTCCTCTTGGCAGCAGTCCCGCGCGGTGTACTGCGTCGACTTGGAGTGTTCGTTCTTCGAATTTGAGTGTTTTCGGGCCGATAAATCCAGGTGTTTTCCCGTCTGGGAGGAGTGCGAAGTCCACCCGCACTCCAATGAAGACAATTGTCCACACGCCACAACTTGTTGTCGGCTATAGTTGGATACCCTCTGCAACAGGGTGAGTGATTAAGCTCTTTGTTTACCTTTTTTTTTTTGTAGCCATTATTGCCTTTCTCGGTGGTGTTTTTCGCGGGTGTATTCGATCCCTTTGTTCCAGTAAACGAAACTGGATTCCTCGGTGGCCTATGCCATGGGGAAAGCCGACATCGTTGCTGTGAATTGAGGGGTCCGCGGTTGTGCCAGCGCAGGTGCAGCCGTGTACAATTGCGCAAGTTGAAATCGGGGTTGTTTACCTTTGTGCGGTGAAACTTTTCCCAGGTAGATATTGCGGGTGGGTTTCTTTTCAGGCGACTGCGCTTCGATGGTGTGATGGATACTGGAAGAGAACAGGTGAGTAGTGAGGTACTTGTGAAATTACCTTTTTAATTCATTTTTCTTTCAATAGGTGACGGCTGATGGACATGACGGAGGCGCTGGAGGTAACCCGCTGGTTCGGCGCTGAGGGTTGATGATGCTTGCTAGGGCAAGCAAGATGACTCTGGAGAGGTGGTGTGTTGGTGGAGTATTGGAAGGTGCCTAAAGTTGGAGGTGAGATTCATTACCTGTGTGTTAATTTTATTTTAATCTCGTGTCTCTTTAGGAAGTGAAGTGTAGGCGAGAAGAGAATTTCGCTGCGAATGGCTGCAGACAACCGGACGGGTGTATTGGACAACTGTGGGCGGCGAAGGCAGCGGTTGATGGCAGCGGATGATGGCAGCGGTTGACGACAGCGGTTTATTGATGTGAGTTTTTTTTCTTCTTTTCTTGTAGTTTCTAGTAGTAGCACTAGTAGTGGTGGTGGTTCGACTTGGTCGTTCCCCACTTTTGTAACAGTATACTGACCAATTTCCGCTTACTCGCAAACTCCGTATTCGTCCTTCGTGGTCATTACAACAATACCATACTCCAAATTCTGGACGTGACAAACCTTAGGCGCCGACTACAAATAACGAAACCTTTCGATTTAGCGGCATAAGGTGTAGTTTCATGGGATGGCAGTATCAGTTTTAACCACTTAACAAGCTAACTTCGTTGTAGTCAACAAAAAGAAGGAAGGTGTTTAGTGAGTTGGAATCTAATACTACTACGAGCATGCGCTGCCGGTCCTCATAGTATCTCTGAAGATTCTCATCTTCCCGCTTAAGAAAAAAATGCAAATCTCATCACATAAGTCTGATTTTCGCTAACGCTCCTACAGAGGAGGAAGGCAATAGCAACGGAAATTATTTCAGCGAGTTTCCCGAAAATAAATCCTTGGATTAAGCCCCATACGATCAGACAATACCTCCGTAAACGGGTCTAGACTGGTCCAATTCGTATGGCGTGGACAAAAATGGTAGTGTGAATTACAGGATTCAAAAGATCGCTAGCGAAACTGTTTGTCTTCTCTTGATGCTGCCCGAACCAGCGTAGCGATGAATTGTCCAACTGGGCCATTTGATTCATTATCTATATCCTATCACTTAGGGCATATTCATTTTGATAAATACCCCCAACAAGTGTGATCAGCATTGAAAGTTACGCTAATCTAGCCATGTCCGTCCGTTAAGTCTAATTGTGAATATATCAGCAGAATCCATGAAATTGGGTTACAAATGCTGATAGCTACGCCTATTTTCTGTTGAGAAAAATTCGTAACTTTATTTGAGCAGAAAGATGACATTGTATTTGCATCTCATGTGATCATTTATGAAGGTCAACAATTTGTGGTCCCCGATTTCAAGATTTTCAATTGATCTTGCGAGATTTTAATGAAATTTAGGTTATAAATCTGGTCCTACCTAAAATCCAGATGCCATAGCACCACTTATTTATGTACTTTAAGGCTGTGTTGCCTATTTTGCCAGATCTTAATTAAAATATCTGAATATTGAAAAATTGTTCCGACTATACGGTAATAGAGTCTTGAAATGAAAGGTGGGAAGACAAAGATAAAGACCTCAATGGAATGATACCTAAAAATGCCAGGACCCATCAGCAGCTCTATGTCAAATTTTCTTCTACTTTACAATAAGTGAACTTTGAAATTCAGTCCCAGGAGGCTTATCCAATATCCACCAATTCAAGAGCACAGGTATTTCGAGGCGCTGTACCAACCTTATAGCTTCGCCTGTTATCAGAGAAAATTATAAAAAAACATACAAACAATTTACAATACGTCTGTATGATCCTCTGTCGCTCATCTTCTAGCACATCCCTAATAATGTGGGCGTGAGAATGTAAATTTACTAATGCAAATGCAATGACATCTTTCTACTCGGACGATATTTCCACGTTTATATGAGATTTTATGAAAAAAAAAAACTGTTGTTACCCCCTTTTGTTAGAAGAAAGTGGGTGTGGCTGCCGATATTTGTAACCGTTCAGTTGTTGTATTCACAACAACACTTAACCATCATCGCTTTGCGAAAGCAAAATACGTCTTTTTTTAAGAAAACGCCCCCATAAAATGGGCGTGGCCCCATACAACGTATGAAGTAGTTGCAGAGAATAGAAACATCTTTGTTTGTTCCTTGCAAATTTATGGTCAAAAAACTGATGACATAAAGACACACGGAGGGGTACGGCTAGGTCGACATAAGATTATCTATGTTGCAAACTATGTATCAGAATTAAGGCATAGGGTATAAAAAGAAGGCAAGCATAAATGTGCTTCATGTACTATGGCTAAATTTTGTTCACGTACCTCGACGACGGTGGAGCGTAGATCTGCTAAGACTACTTAAAGAAACTTTTAAACAGGTCTTTACAGACTTATTTGGAGGAAGACTGGAATCATTAATGATCAAAGGAAAAGGAATACTATATAAGAGGTTTATTCGATCTTCTTACAGGAACTTTTGCGAAAAAATCGAAACACTGAGTAGAACCATAGGTTTGTTAAAGTTATCAAGAAGGGCGAATCAGCCTAACCGAAATTACTTAGAAAATCGGAGACAATAGCGTAAACTTTTAGTCTAATTTTAGTGGCAACTAGAAGAAGACTCATTTTAGTGGTAACTAGATTACAACTAGATAACAACCTGAACCCATCACCGAGGTTGGGAATACTCAAAGCCGAACAACTTGACGCAGTTGGTATGTTGCATCTACTGTGGTATGCTGTAGCTTCATTTGATAGCTTCAAGTCATCTGGTACTGATGAAAAATACCACGCCATGCTAAGGCATGGTATAAGCGATTAGCTGCCAACTCTAAAGAGAATTTTCACTGCTGGCCTGGCAATGGCATACATATCAACAGCCTGGCGAACAGTTATAGTGACCTTTATAAATAAAATTGATGAGAGAGCAATAAGTCTGACTTCATTCTTGCCGAAATAAATGGAAAGATTGTTTGAACTGCACGTACTCGTACATATATGAAGTTGCTGTGAGATTATATCGTTTACCTGATAGGCAATGCTCCTATTAACGCGGAAAATTCTGGGAGACTCTGCTTCAGAATCTAGTTGGCAGAATTGAATGCGCAATGGCTATTTTCATCAAGATTGAGGATGCTTTTGCCATTGCGGCTTTTGACAACATGTGCGATTCTGCTGGACAACACGGTGTGAATGAATGATTACTGTCATGAATTAAAGCAATGCTAATGAATAGAATGAATGCGGATTGTGGCCCGCAAGGTGGCGTTCTTTCTCCACTGTTATTTTGCATGGTGGCCGACTCTTTGATAAACACTCTCAATAGCTCTAACGTTTACGCGGATTATGTTGCGTGATCGATTTATGGTGCACTGGGAATGGGCTAGATAGTAAACTTCTTTGGTCAAAACATTTTCATTCGAAGGCAGCCAATGTGCTTTCAGTTTTCTGGCAGTGTAAGGGTGCTTCGGAAAGTGATGGGGCTTATCACCAAAAAATGTCATAAGTATCTACACGGTAATGATAAGACATTTCTTATCATATAAGTCAGTTGTTTGGTGGATAAAGTTTTCGCAATATGCCATTGCTTCTCTTCCTAAACTCCAAAGAACAGTTTGTGTCGGCTGCACGGGGGCCTTCTCTAGATGCATTTTCCGTTTAAATGAAGCGTTTTGTATTATCCGTACTGGGCCTTCGCTGACCTTGCGCGATATTTATCTTTCTACTTTTGGATATGACATCTGATGCAATGACACCAGAACTTTTTTTGCTTTTACGATTTTTCGCGGATGGTTCCAAAACTAATCAAGGGTCTAGTGCTGGAGTCTTCAAGGAGGACGACAACATTATTCTTCATTTTTCGTTAGGTAAACATGCATCTGTCTTTCAAGGGAAGATTTATGCAATCATAATGGCTATGAACTACATTTTAAGGAATGAGTTGAAGGGACGGAGTATCTCAGAATTATCTGAATTCGGTCGCATGGCTAAACTTCGTGATTTTTGTCTGGGTCCCAGGCCACACTAGAATCATGGGGAATGAGATCTCCGATGAGATTACAAAGCAAGGCTCAGAGGAGGTTTTCTTAGGATCCGAAAATGTTAGATTTCTTATAATCATAATCGTGGGTGGTATGACTCTCAGGGATGTAGACAGACTCTGCGACACCTGAGAAGAGAGCCACGATACTGAGGAATACTCCCTTTGCAATTATCCTGCAGATCCAAAGATTTGCCTGACAGCCGATTTGCCAATTTGCTGATACTGTAAGCTCTTCGTCACTGAAACTCTTACTCCCCTTTTCGCGAAAGACGAAGAAGTTGTATGCTTGTATGCTCGAGAGATTTCGGATGACTTCCATGGAGCCAATTTTCCACCATTATTCCACACATATCGGTTGGAACCGAAGGCAATTTCGCCTTCGATATTGTTCCTGAGCTCGTCTAACGTTGTCGGCTTGCTGGCATAAACCAACGGCTTAACGTAACCCCATAAAAATAAATCCATTGGCGTTAAATCACATGAGCGAGCTGGCCATTCTACTGAACCATTTCTCGAGATTACACGATTACCGAACTTCAATCAATTGTTTGACCAGCTGTGTGGCATGTGGCACCATCTTAGTGGAACCACATATCACTGATGTCAACTCCATCCAATTCTGGCCAAAAATAGTCTTCCAACATGGCACGATAGCGAACTTTATTGACCGTAACATGGCAATCATTTTCATTTTCATCTCTTGAAGCACATGTGGGTTTGTTGCTATCCATTGGCACAAACCATTAAGCGAAAAATGAACTCCATCCCTGAAGATGATTTTCCGATGAAATTCAGGATTTTCTTCAAACTTTGGCAAAACCCAATTGGAGAAGTTTCGGCTCTTCAAATGATCAAGAGGCTTCAGTTCTTGAGTTAAGTCGATCTTGTAAGTGTCAAGTACGCAAAATTCGCCACAATGTGCACTGAGAGATTACCAATTCCTGTGAATGGCGTGGAATCGATTGATTTGGCTCATTTTGAACTGAAGCATTTAAGAGTGTGATATTTCGGTATTTGGACCGATACGTTGTCTCACTGGCACAAAAACATTGAATCGAATTTATCCACTATAAGATGCACAGCATGTCTGGAGGGACGATTATTACGACGGAAAATTGGAGTAAGCGCTCTTAAAGTTGCGACTACCGACTCAGAATTTCGGTAGTAATTTTTAATAATTTTCAAACGTTACTCGTTCATGAACTTCATCATGATAAAAACATAAACCTTGGCTGATATTGTGACATTAACAGATCATAAAGGAAGTTTAAGGGTGCCTTTGTATTAAAATACGAAATTGTTATGCTCCTATTGAAAAACCCATTACAAAGAAAATCCGTCTTTCGCCCTAACCTCTGAAATTTTACTTTGGAGCTATTTGCGGGCTAGCAAACTTGTCTGCACGTTGGGAAGCCCCATTGCTCCGACAGATAGATGGACAAATGGACAGCCAAGCTGTCTTGAGAAAACAAATAGCCAACAGTAGAACGTTTCAGCGATATTGACATTCGAACAATAGTAGCTTCGAAAATATTAGAGACAAAACCTTTGTAAACATTGCACAGCCAAGATTCGAGAATTAATAAAGTGCATTTCACCAAGTGATTATCTTCACTGTGTTGCTGTACAGTACTGGTGCTTAGGCATTAACAAAATTAACCAATTAGGATCAAGTATTCAAGTATTCCTCAGAAGGTTTAGGATTAAATCTCCATGAATAGATTTGGAAACTGGACTTGCATATCATCAATCAATATCAGGTTCATCAGCGTGCATCGTAAAATATAACCATGAATGAGAACGTACGTAAGCACATTGTTATTGGATCAACCTATCGAGTGAACTTCAGAACTATCAGCAGCGAATTACTATAGTAAATTTCATCTGCTCAAATCGCTATCCTCTTAACCAAATCCAATAATAACTGCATTGTTTCTGTAAGGCTTCTAGTACTAAACCGTGTTGCTTGTTTGTTTGGGTGGATAGATACATTTTCCCCACTTTTTAAAGTAAAGCTCTTAAAGTCTCATTATTTTATTCGTGTCCTTTTTTTCAAGAATATTGTGCGCAGCAGAAGGTACTTAATGGGCTTAGCAAAGTTCTGCCACTAAATCAATGGAAGGCCTTTTTAATGGTCTCTCTCCATTTCTGACCTAGTTCTACCATAAATTCCCAATGCTAATACCACATATAACAAGTGTAATCAGGCTGAAAAACACTACAAACATGTCCTCATAGGAATCAGCAACCGTCTCCAACCGGAATATTATTCATCCTTTCATTGCTCGTGAATTGAACTTTCCCCCCTCAGCTTAAGTATCTCTGAATGGTCAACATAGCTTGGCCACTAAGTATATCTTTACTCAACTTGCTATGGAACCCTAAGCATCCGGCTACTCATCGAACATTAACATTCAAATAAAAGGACATTTCTGCTCCCAGTATCCCCCCCCCAGTACGAATGAGTCCCTGGCAAATGGTCTTTCACTCTCTTTAGCATGATGACACTCCAGAAATTTATGGATATCACTTTGAGAAATTGACGAATCACTCCCAGGGATGTGTTGCTGCTGTTGCTACTGCCGGTACTGGCGATGGCCTCAATTACTGTTCCATTTTGTAGACAATGACATCTCTATAGTCAGTGAAGCCCATAAAATGTTGGCCCAATAAGTGATGCTTGGTGATATTTTATCCGCCCCCTTTTTAAACAAATGAAATATTATTTATGATTTTCTTTTCGGGTTCGATGGTAATTTATAAATATTTCTACATGAGGAGGTTGAGGCGTGCTTCGGCATTTCTCTTGATTACCAGGATACTGCTGAGAAAAGTGGAACGGAACGCTTCGTAAGAAAGTAATTTAGTAGCAATACTTTGAGTGGATCCTTTGTTCAGTTGAAAAGGATGAGTGCGATGTGAATGTGGGTACGGTAAAATTTGTAATTTATTACGGTGTCAATGGCAAATATGCTAATTTTGTTTCAGTTGCTGATGTTGGACGATAAATGATGATGACAGTGGGAATGGGGGCCAATTAGGTGGTTACAGGAAGCTTAAGTTAGATATGCATAGATGAAGTTGTTATATAAACTCTTTGGGGGAAATTTTGGGTTTCAGCTATTTCAAAGGACAAGCAATAGAAATGAAAGTATGTAGGTACATATATAGATATGAAAAGAAGTGCTATCGTACATCTATTGAACACTGAAACAGTTGGGTTTTTGTTTGGAGAAGAGACGACAAATGCTGAGGGTTGTGTTCTTTAAGAACTACACATTTCTTTACTAGCTATAGTCCTTGAAACCTTATCGAATCTTAAATTTGTCCTAAAGCTTGTAGAGAATGTGACACTTTGTGACATAGTAGTTTGAGTGAGCGGTTTTCGCTCTTTGTTTACACTCTCGAACGCCTTTTCAAAGTCAATAAGCAAGTAAATCGAAGTAGTGTTACCGATGAGAAATTTGAAAAAGTAGCCCAAATTGCCGCCCCGAGACAAAAAAGTGTCTCCATAAAATATGTAAAGGGTGTGGATGGAAATATAATTTTATACCATTAGTGTTTAAATATGATTTCAGGCATTTGGGTGCCTCGGCTAGTTCGGAAAAAGCGCAATGTGTAAGCTCCATTTTCGACCACTTTTTCAAACAGTTGGGGCCGTATAAAGCGGCGAACGTTGGCTTCTAAATCATCCATCATCTCTAGTTTATCGGCATAGACTAGCGACTTTACATATCCCCACAGAAAATAATCTAAAGATATTAAATCACTCGCTCTTGTGGTCCATTATGTAGTGCGCTCTGTGTGACATGTTGCGGTGTCTTGTTAAAGCCACAGTTTTCCATATTAATGCCATTCAATTGGAGAACAAAAAAGTTAGTAATCATGGATTTTTAGCGCTCTCCATATACTGCAACATTGTGGCCGGTATCACTTTTGAAGAAATATGGAGCAATGATTCCAAGACACACCAAACAGTGACTTTCTGTGGATTTAACGGCGTCTCAATAATAGTTTGTGAATTTTTTTTACTCCAAATGTGGCAATTTTGTTTGCTAAAGTAGCCATTCAACAAAAACTGACCCTCATTGCTGAACGAAATTTTGTGGTGAAAATGAGGATCAACAGCAATCTCGTTCACCGAACGTACGACGCACACGATGGTCAAGCGGCATCAATTCTTTCACGAGCTGGATCTCGTAAGCTCATAAACTAAGTACTTTCCACAAAATCTTTCATAAAGTGGATAGATACATTCAATTGCTGTGCAGAATGGCAAATCGACTTATTCGGGTCCTCTTCAGTACTACGATCGACAGCAGCAATAGCTTCTTCGGTGCGTACATGCAAACCATCCATGGTTATTCGAATTACTTGCTCAGATAGACGAATAAGTCGACTGTGAAATGGACGCTAAGTTTCGCGAACTGAACCACAATTTTAGAAATAAATTTACAAGCGTTGTTCTCGCATAAGTCTATTCATGGTGAAATTGCAAATAAAACTGAGCACAAATCAACTGTCAGCTGTCAAATTGGCTGTAGCAGAAAAAAGTGTTGCCAACTCGAAAAACAAACCTTGTAATTTGGAATGCAAGAGGCATTCGCCATAAGCAAATAGAATTTTTTGATTTTTTGCAAAGAAATAAAATTGATATAGCTATGATTAATGAAACTTGGCTGACTAGTGATATACGTTTCTCACATGGTAACTATGCATGTTATAGGCAGGATAGGGAACCTGTTATAGGTGTTGCTATAGTTATCAATAAAAATATCAAACATTCCGTTATAAATATGCCTAAGCTAGATGTGATTGAAGCCTTGTGCGTTGAGATAATTGTAGAAGACTCTTCAAAATTTTAAATTTGTTCAGCTTACTTCCCTGGTAGGACAAGTACTAGCGAGAGAAGAATCAATTTTAGAAGAGACTTTTTGGAACTTCTTAGACAAAATTCCAACTTCTTGATCGGTGGTGATCTCAATTGCAAGCACCAATCATGGGGTAGTTTGAGAGCCAACTGTTGGGATAATATCTTAAATGATATACTAGCCACACACACTCGACTTTCCTTATTATATACTACGGAACCAACCTTCATCCCAAGTGATGCTACTCAAAATCCATCCACCCTTGATGTCTTTATAACAAATGCTTATAACTTTTTCTCACAACCTATTGCCTTAAGTTTTCTTAGCTCAGACCACCTTCCAGTTTGCACTATTCTTAATTTATCTGTTTCAGCAAATAGCTATGTTGGCAGATATAAATTTGAGACAGCAAATTGGAATAGATTTCGGGCATATACATATTTCTAATAACATAAACATTGATAATCAACTACTATCGTGTCACAAGAAATTGATACTCACATTGAAAACTTCGTAAAAACTATTACAGCTGACAACTCAATTCCGAGAACTTCAACCCAATGTCATCAAACGCCTTTACTGCCGCAGTATATAATACACCTTATACGATTACGAAATTCAGCTAGAAGAAAATGGATGAGGTATAGGCAACATTTTTATAGAGCTGAATATACGATGCTGAATATTCAAATTAATAATGAAATTAGCATGTTCCGGAATAGATACTGGAATTCGTTATTATCTAGCTCCTCCAAAGGTTCTAAACCATTCTGGAAGGTAGCTAAAGTTATTAAAAAAAAGAACTGTAATATTCCTCCACTTAAATCACTTGGCACAGCTTATGTCACACAAGAAGGAAAAGCACATATTCTTGCAAAAACATTTGCAGATAATCATTTAATATCTGCAAATCTTAGTGATCCTGAAACATCCCATGAAGTACAAGCTTCAATTACTGAATTGGCAAAGAATCATTAGTCATGCTGATGAAAGTTCCTTAACAAACGTTCCTACAGTTAAAAACATTATAAATGAATCCTCAGCGAGAAATTCTGTGGGTCTAGATAATATATCCAATAGACTACTGAGAGCTTTACCACCTAAGGGTATTAGTTACCTTGTATTTATTTTCAATGCATGTCTTAGAATTTGCTATTTTCCAAAAGCCTGGAAAACTGCTAAGGTTATTCCAATTGCAAAACCTGGCAAGCCCAAAGACAATCCCTTAAGTTATCGACCAATTAGTTTGTTGAGTAACATTGGCAAAATTCTCGAGAAAGTTATAAAAAGAAAACTTCTAAATTACATTGAGGCAAATGAAATCTTCCCTAAAGAACAATTTGGTTTTAGATGCGGACACTCAACCAGCCATCAAGTCCTGCGAATCAAACAACACATTCAGAAAAGCTTCAACTTAAAATTTTCTACAGGCTTAGTTCTTTTGGACATCGAAAAGGCGTTCGATACTGTATGGCACAATGCATTGGTGTACAAGATGTATAATTTCGGTTTTCCTATTGCGCTAATTAAAATTGTTCAAAACTTTTTGCAAAGTAGATTCTTTTCAGTTCATGTTGGAAATACAAACTATTCACTACAGGATGTTCCATTTGGGGTACCTCAGGGCTCAGTTTTAGGTCCCATTCTATTTAACGTATATATGGCTGACATCCCAAATCTATTTCCAAACACGCATTTAGCCATGTTTGCCGATGACACTGCCATCAACTCATCGAGTATTCTACCCGGTGACATACTGCTGTGCTTGCAAAACTCTTTGCATAAAATCGAGAAATATTTCCATAGATGGAAAATTAAAGTAAACCCAAATAAATCTCAAGCTGTATTTTTTACTCGCCGCAGAAAAGAAACATTTTTTCTAACAAGAAAACTTATATTAAACTCTGAGGAGATAGATTGGAGCAATGAATGCAAATATCTAAGCTTAATTCTAGATAGCAAACTAAACTTTGATAAACATGTGTCCAATACAATACACAAAATAAATTTAATTATTAAAATATTATATCCATTCATTAACAGACGATCTACTCTCAGTATTGATAACAAGATTATTATTTTTAAAACCATTTTCCTTGCCATACTCTCTTATGGTGCACCAGTCTGGTGCGATTGTTCCAAAACACACATAAGTAAACTGCAAATTTGCCAAAATAAAATACTAAAAATGATGCTGAATCTGCCTTAGCACTTTTCAACTAGAAGGTTACATAATAGAGCAGATGTCAATTTTATTTCTGTAACTATAAACAGACTTAAAACTAACTTCTTGGAGAAATGTAGATATTCAGATAATGAGCTCATCCAACAACTTGTATTTTAGTTATATGTATATATACTTATTTATTAACGTGTTTGTTTGTTTATTTACTTATTTAATTATTTATTTATTTATTTACTTGTTTGTTTATTTAATTATTTATTTATTTAATTCTTTATTATTTATTTATTTGTTTTTTTTGTTTACTTATTTATTTATTTAATTATTTATTTATTTGATTGTTTATTTACCTATTTATTTATTCACTATTAAATTATTTATTTATCCATTTAATTATTTATTTACTTATTTATTTATTTACTATTTATTTATTTCTTTATTTATTTGCAAATATTGGGTCAATAACTTAATTCGTGCGGTTTGCTAAGAGATGGCGTAACTTGTATTATTCCATTGTTATTATCCCATTGGAACATGCGTTGGAAAGCTACTGTCATTGGACGTCATTTCAGTATATGTCATTCATTTGAAGGGTAAACAACAATAATTTTTTTTCACTCAAATATGTCGAACTTTGTGCCTGAAAAAGTATTTTTGCGGGGAGTTCTTCTTCATTCCTTTAATATGAAGAAAACTGCTGCCGAAAGTCATCGTATTTTGGTGGAAGTTTATGGTGAACATGCGCTAGCTGAGCGAACGTGCCAAAAGTGGTTTGCACGATTTAAAAGTGGTGATTTTGGCTTGGAAGACGATGAACGTCCTGGGCAGCCAAAAAAGTTTGAAGATGAAGAACTGGAAGCATTACTCTATGAAGATTGTTGCCAAACACAAGAAGAGCTCGCAGAATCTTTGGGTGTCACTCAAGCAGCCATTTCAAAACGTTTAAAAGCAGCTGGATATATTCAAAAGCAAGGAAATTGGGTTCCACATGAACTCAAGCCGAGAGACGTCGAAAGACGGTTTTGCATGCCCGAAATGCTGCTAGAACGCCAAAAAGGAAGTCATTTTTGCATCGGATTGTTACTGGTGATGAAAAATGGATCCATTACGACAACCCCAAGCGCAAAAAATCATATGTGAAACCCGGCCAAAGCCGAATATCCATGGCGCAAAGGTAATGCTCTGTATTTGGTGGGATCAGAAGGGTGTGCTGTATTATGAGCTGCTAAAACCGGGTGAAACCATCAATGGACAACGCAATTAATCCGTTTGAAGAGAGCAGTAGCCGAAAAACGCCCGGAATATGCGACCAGACACGAGGCAATAATTTTCCATCATGACAACGCTCGGCCCCACGTTGCTATTCCGGTTAAGAACTATTTGGAAAACAGTGGATGGGAAGTTTTACCCCACCTGCCTTATAGCCCAGACCTTGCCAATTCTGACTACCATTTGTTCCGGTCGATGCAGAACGCCCTCACTGAAATACGGTTCACATCAGAGCAGAATATCAAAAATTGGCTTGATTCATTCTTGGCTGCAAAGCCGGCGCAGTTCTTTTGGGATGGGATCCACAAATTGCCAAAAGTTGAGAAAAAGTCATAGCTTCAGATGGGCAATACTTTGAATAATTCTATTGTACATGTTTTTCTTAAAAAAAACGTTAAAATTTTGACAAAAAACCGCACGAATTAAGTTACAAACCCAATATATTATCTATTTCACTACTAAACAAATAAAAATAACCAAATGCTTGTTTCATAATAATACACATATTTGCAGCAATAAAGGATGAGCTCGTTGCACATTATATATTTATCTCTGTGATCACTTTGTTATTTAGTTTTAAGTGTTGTTTAGTATTAAGAATCATATAAGGGTTTTTGTTAGTAGTGTTTTCCCTTAATTATTTAAATAAATCCTGTACCTAGTCTTAACCTTCATTGTATACACACGTAAAGAATTATAGCTGTAAAGAATTAATTTCTAAAACTCTAAAAAATAGCAAATGTATTAACCATTCTGTCAAACTACTAAATAAAAAAAAAAACCTTTATAAAAGACACCCTTTACATGCATTACATGTGAAATGCCTTTGAGAAATCTAGAGCCCTAGAAAGGATGTTCAGTCGCTATCCATCGCACTTCTCAGGTCATCTACTATTTCTAAAATAGCAGAGACACAACTAATGGCTTTCCCTGAAATGTCTGTTGGACATTCAAAAGTTTATTAGTTTTAACAAAAACTGTGATTTGTTTGTGAAGAAGTGTCTCGAAGACTTTGGATATAGACAGGAGAATGGTGATGAACAGGGTAGCAGGGTTTTTTACTATCGGTATAACCTTAGCAACCTTACAAGAAGGAGGAAAAGAGGATGTCATGATAATTGTGTTAAAAACTTGTGTAAGGGTAGGGTAGGAAGAATATGGGGCAAAATTATTTTAATAAAGTTTAGGTGTTTATGCTCAGAGACTTAGACGTCATTTGTAGTAGGGCGCTCAAAATGTCGTTTTTATCTACTATGATGAACAGGAAGCAATCATTACTTTCAAGGTTAATTAGAGAACCAACCATACAGGGATCGTTAATGTCGGTCATAGCACTTTGAATTTTGACGAATTCAGAATTTAAGAAGTCAGGTTTTATATTTTAAGGGATTATCACCTTTTGTCGACCAACACCAAGGTCTCAGATATATTTCCACAAAATTTACTCGGGTAAAATTTCATTAAGTCGCTTTGAATACACCCGCTTCTTAGCTTCCGGGAAAAGTGCATGAAACTCAGGGAGTTTAAAACGTTTCCACCGTTTATATGCAAGGTTTCGTTATTTTATGGCTTCTTGTATTTCAGGTGTAAACCATATACCATATTTTATTTTTATCGGAACGTGTGAACTATAGAGATAACGTATGGCATTTTGCAAGAAATCAATTTGATCCAGCAGAAGTCATAAAATAAACATCTTGCCAGTTCAATTGAAGAACGTCCTCTTCTAAATGATTTAAGTTGATTCCCCTAAAATCCCTATATCTATGCACAGTGGGTGTTTTTTTTTTTTTTGTGGCAGAGGGTATTCAAAAGTCGCAGAAATCAAACGTATTTTGAGAACGCAGACTCTGACAACTGAGTGTATAGAAGGATGTTTTCGGAGTTACTTGTAAGAAAAAGGTCCAACAAGGTTGATGTGTGAAATGCGTTGGACTAGCAATATTGATAGACTTTAGGAAAAGAGTACTAATTTTGTTTCTAGATAGCTGTGAAGTATTTCCAAGCAAGTCACAATTAATATCTCCGCACAGGATGATGTCGGTGTAAAGAGATAACTAGTCTTCTAGAACTGAGTACAGTAGAGTTACTCCAATCAAAATTTGTTTGGCTCATCATTAGTTATCTCCACAAAGTAGTAATCAATTAAAGGGGTAGTATCCGATTTAGTGACAAACTCAACATTTATACAGTCGCGGATGTACACTGCCACTCCCCCGCCATCACGGCTTATCCTATCACCTCGATACAACTTCTAACCAAGTTTCAGATACATACACTATGCCAAATGTCGACCCCACAAAAACATCGTGAAATTCGTCGATTTTGAGATAAAGGCTTTGTGCATTAAAATGACATACCTGCCATACATATGTACCTCTATACTGCATGCGAAGAATCTCGTGCATAGCGCGCAAATTATTGATCAATATTTTGTTTGGTTTTTCTTAAATATCCACATCTATGTACGAGTACTTAGAAATCTTTTTAAATGTTAAAAAGTTGAATGTAATAGAAGAACGTCTATCTTTCTGTGTCATTTTGTCTATCCCCAAATTTCACCGCTATGGATTCGGGACCACTCGGGTCACCTTATTAATCCATGACTGACTATATCTGAACTGTAAGCTGAACTACACTACGCGATCCTTTTGTTTGTCGGCTGTCATGCTTAGATCCTCAACGCGCGATGTTTTTACTATTATATGCGGATACTCATATACAAACCACAAGTTGGACCAGAACTTGAGTTCTGTTCTCACGTTTGAAGTTCGGCCCCAAAGCATTCTCTTCATCTGCTTGACGGCATATAGAGATGAGCAGTCCACGTAATAGAAAGTTATGCACTAATTTCCCACCTCCAATCCATAGCTAATCGAAAACTTGTAGCAAACCTATGCCTATACTATAGATACTATCATGGTAGATGTTCTTAAGGCCTCAATAAAATAATTCCTAGAAATGCGATATTTGAGCGTCCAATCCTTCTGCTATAGAATTAGTAAACTATGGAACACACTCCCAAGAGACATAATTTCAGAAGCCTTTAATCTCCAACAATTCAAGAGCAAAATCAATAGGCATCTAGAAACATCTTGAGGCGCTGGCTCAGAGTTATGGATTTGCCGATCGCTCGTTGTATTCATGTCTCTATTTTTACGCAATGAATGCAGTCTTTAGAAAGCGTTTTGAAAGTGTTTTTTGGCAATACATCCAAAAGGACAGAAAATGAGTGCCAAATGGGCCGCAAAATATATAAGAACATCAGAGGCGTTTGTAAAATAACGAATAGGGTGATATAAAGATGTGGTTAAGTAAATGATGGCCCAGGTTGAGGATATATCAAAGCATAGTGATTTGTGAAGTGTTCTAAGGCAGGTAAAGGAAAAATTATCTAGAAGAGGAATTAGAGTATCTATCAACACAATAAGATGCCGCTTGGCAGAATCTGGGATCAAGAACAGAGGTACCAACCCTAAACTACTGCTGACTGAAAAACATATCGAAAAAAGGTGTGTTGGGCAACGCAGAACTTAAACCGTGACTGGAGCAACATTATGTTAACGGATGAGTCATCTATTTTTGTCAACAATTATTAGAAGAAAGCATAAATAAAAAAAAGGTAAAAAGTTGCCACAATGCATACTGAAACATCCTGTAAAGGTTCATCTTTATGGCTGCCTCTCAGCTAAAGGATTCGGAAAGCTAAAGTGTTCACGAGGAATCCTGATCCATGGTCAGACTATACCAAAAGGGTTTACTAAAGTCTGTCGAATCTCTGTACGGATTGCGACAGGATCTGGCAAGATCATAACGATTCAAAACATCGCAGTTGCCTACGCACACCATGGAACCAGGAAAATGGTATAATAACGTTAGACTGCCCGTCGCAGAGTCCTGATGCGAATCAAATAGAAAATGTATGGCAATTAATAGAGGAACACAATTCAGTTCGCTGCCTAAGGCATTAAGTGAAAGAAGAGATCCGATTAAGAAAATTTATTTCTCAATATAATCTCCCTCAAGTGAAATGCATTTCTCACATCCGACATACAGTGCCTTAATACCTTCAAAATGACTTTCTACGGCCGCCTTAATCTCATTCTCATCTGCAAATCTCCCGCCCCGTAACTCTTTTCAAATTGGAAAAAAAGAAGAAGTCTCTCGGGGCCAAGTCTAGGCTGTAGGGTCGGTTGCAAATTTCGTCGAGATTGTCCCCGGCTAACTCCAAAAAATCTTTACAGCTCTCGAGTAGTCGTTGCTTGTCGAATGGCATTTTCGGTACACTTCGCGCGCAACTTGTCCGCTATCTGCCACATTTTTATTCTTCGGTCGTCCACAACTGATTTTTCAACTTTTCCGAAGTTTTCTTCAGTGACCACTGACACAGGACGCCCTGGGCGGGAGTCGTCTTCATAGCTCTCTCGCCCTTGTTGAAATAAGTGAGTCCATTTTTTGACCATACGAATGCCCAGAATCCTGAGGAGTCGATGACATGTCTTCGAAAATTTCTTCAGGCGGTTTTCCTTTTTTTTCACGAGGTACTTTATCACGGCACAGTTCTCAAAATTGCCAAAATTTCCGATTTTGACTGACATAGTGATGTTTATCCTACCACAGATAATAACAAAATTAGATTATTATTGAAACGAGCTGATATTTATACTACTGAAGTGTGCCGCAGTTAGTATTATCACTCTCAGGCCGCGAACTTATCAGCCGCCTCTAGTATCTATAACATGACAACCTACACGGGCGTTGAAGAAGATTTGGAGAGGGCTAAGTACAGAATATGCGCTAAAATTGACTGAACTCCTGATTAATATGACTGCACAGTTTGTTTTAATATGTTTTAAAAAAAAAGGTATGAATTGATCAAATGTAACACTAAATGATGATAACGTTTGTTCAAAACCGGTCATCATTTATTTTTGGGTGACTTAAAATCATTCCTTTACTTACTTACTTACTTATGTCCCGTATCCCCTTGTGGGTCCTAGGGCCTCTACAACGCCTACGCGCCATCGTGTGCGATTTCTGTAAATGTGCCTCAGCTCTCCCCAACTCTTTCCCAGTTGTCGTGCTTCCTTCTCAACTGTTCTGCGCCACGTACTCCTAGGACCGCCGCGTATCCTGCCATTCTGGGTAAGCGGGTTCCATTGCATCGCTTGGTTAGCTATGGACCTGTCACCATTTCGAAGAATGTGACCGATCCACTGCCACGTTCGTCGTCGTACGGTTGTGCCTATAGGTTCATGGCCCGTTCTCTGATAAAGCTGTTCGTTAGAGATACGGTTTGGCCAGAATATCCTTAAGATGTAGCGTAGACATTTATTGACAAACGTTTACAGCTTCCTCGTGATAGTGACGGTCACTCTCCAGGTACCCCATCCATATAGCAGCACGGATTCAACGTTGGAACGGAACAGTCGTTGCTTGGTGTTTAAGCTAATTGCATTACTTCGCCAAACTATGGATAGCACCCCAAACGCAGATTTTGCTTTACCTATTCGACTGGCTATATCCAGTTCGGTTCCGCCATCGGTTGAGACAATACTTCCAAGGTATTGGAAACTCTATACTCTCTCAACCATTTGTCCAGCAATGCATACATGAGTTAATGAGTTTGGTCCTTGGCGGATCATTTTTGTTTTTGCCGAGTTAATTTTCAGCCCAACGACGTCTGCTTCCCTCTCCACATTTGCTGTCATTTGGTGAAGGTCCATTATTCTGTGAGACAGTAGGCATACATCCTCGGCATAGTCGAGGTGTTTGAGTTCAGATGTTGGAGTCCATCGAATTCCTCCATTTCCTGTTGATAACGCCGCATTCAGCACATCGCTAATCACCAATAAAAACAGTATTGGTTAAAGTATGCAGCCTTGCCGAACCCCACTTTGGACTTCGAATTCCTCAGACATTCGATATTCAACAATGATGATCCGCAGGGTGTTGATGTGGTCGACACAGGAGGATCCAGAACGGAAACCTTATTGGCGCAATGAGGGAACTCTCAGTCGGTCTACATTGAACCTAGGTATTCTTGTGTCGTTATATCTACGAACGGCAGCAGTGCGTAATCGGAGAGTAGCTATCATAAGATGGTGATCTCGTACCAGCCCCATGTCGGCACCTCGTCTGTTTCGGACGTCTAGGAGACTACTTCTAAAACGGCGACTGATGGTAGGTTGGAGGTTGCTTGCCTGTCAGTTGACACCCAACTGATTTTATGGCAGGCCTTGTGCTCAAACATGGTGCCACCTATGACAAGACGATTTGCGTTGCAAAAGTCAACAAATCTTTCGCCGTTGTCATTGCGATTGCCTAGTCCGTGCCGTCCCATAACATGTTTGAGCCCTTCGTTGTCGCAGCCTACCTTGGCATTCAGGTCCCCCATCACAATGACAATGTCGCCGTTGGGTGTTGCATTATGAACAGCTCCCAACTAGTTGTAGAAGGTCTCCTTTTCTTCCTCAGACTAACCATCCGTGGGGGAGTAACACTGTATAATGGTGACGTGAAGTATTCTTGTCCGGAATTTGGCTGCTAAAATCCTATCATCTTGCGGCTGCCAGGAAAATCATTCCTTTGGTTCATAGAAAAGTATTATGCTACTTGTTATAGCACAGTATGCTCTTTAAATTTGAGTCTACATGCAGTTACCGCCAACCACCACTAGGAAGTAAAGCATGCACATGGTTGCTACCCTCTTTATAACCAATAGTTTTCCAGACACTCACCACCACCCAAATCCCCAATTCTACACCACATTCGAATAACATAATTTTATTTCGACAGCTGTCCGAATGAAAATTACCTATTTCCATCCGCACCATTCCGTATTCCGAGTATTTCGCCAACGTTTACTAATTTCATGTCCTTCCTTCTGAAAATCGATCATTTAAATGTGCTCTTCCAAAACTGAACAATGAAGTCTACAAATCTGTATTCGGATAATAAATTATTTCCTTTTCCCTCTTCGAATGTGCTAAATAACCAATATAGAGGCTAACACGTGCCCATGAATTTTCCCTGTGAAAGGTACAGCTCTAGGGACTAAATTAATTATACGGCAAATGAGCTGAAAGAAGGACAAAACGTTAAGCTAAGGAGAAGTAACAATTCATGGCATTGCTTATGATTACAAAATGATAATGGTTTCCTCAATTAACTGTCACCCGGCGGTCGTTTGTTTATAGAAAATGAAAGATGAGGGATTTACTTACCTAAGGGAACTGGAGGATGTCACCAATGAGGCACGCTTGAGCGTGTGAACGAGTGCTGATTGTTAGAATTGTCATTGAAATTGATTTTCCATTCGAATGCTACTTTTTTTTTTTATAAATAGTTTGTCTCTTATAGAGATAAACGTCCGGAGACATTCAAGTGGATTGGGATAATTATATATTCGAAGTGGCTCAGTGGTGTAATGGTTGAGGTATCACGGACAAAATTAAAATAATCACCAACAAGTTTTTGGCACGGTCCCACCACTCGCAAATGTATGAGTTTCAAAAGTTCAACTGACAAGAAGAAGCATCTCAATTATGTAAGTTACCACCATATGTACGTTATAGTTTAGTTATAATGACTAGTTAACTGGCAGCGACTAACCGTTAATAGCCGGTTATTTTTCTGCTTCAGTTAAACGTTTCTAAATTAACAGGTTAACCGATAACCATCAATAAGCAACCATCCCTAACTTAGACTGCCTTAGTGATTTCAGATGTATTTACTTACTTTTAGATGGCGCTACAGTTCGGGTTGGACTAACAAGCGTCTCAAGCCAACTCGATCTTATGCTAACTGCCTCCAGTTTTACACACGAAGTTGGTTGAGGTCCTCTTGCACTTATGTGCACCACCTTAGGTGAGGTCTTCCTTTACCGCGTCGAATCTCTGAGATGAGTTCATAATCTTCTGACCATGTCCATGTCGCTCTACAACCGGTATAGTTCGTTGTTATATCTTCTCCATTCTCAGTCAATACAAATGCGACCGATCACTCCAAGAATTTATTTTTTCAAGACAGCCAAGGGTGTCATCCGCCATACTTCTACGTCATATAGCAGGACTTATGATTGGCGTACGCGAGTAGGTGTATAGACTTTTGAAAGGTCGTACCCCTGTTAACTTGAGAATTTTGTACAATCTGTCCAAGTGTAATGATAAAGAAATCAAATGATAGCGGGTCACCTTGTCGGAGCCCTTTTTTGACATCAAAAGCCTCGGTGATGCAGCGTGCATTCTCCATCCTCATCCTGCACAGATGGATGAGATCGGCAGGGATACGATAATTAGACATAACTTTGTATAGCTCTTCTCTATAGACACTATCATAGGCGACTTGAAAATCGATGAACAGGTGGTGAGTATCGATGAGTTCCTAGGTTTTCTTCAAGATCTGCCACAATGTGAACTGTAAATGGTGGACTTTTCTGGCCTAAAACCACATTGATATGAACTAATCAGATTGCTGTCAAAAGATTTAATGCGTTCACATAATATAGCAGAAAGCATCTTATAAGCGATGTTGAGGAGACTGATGCCTCTGTAGTTGGCGCAGTTCTGAGAGTCTCCTTTCTTGAGGATCGGGCAAACGATGCTAAGGTTTCATTCGTCGGGCAAATGTTCATCGCACGATATTTTACAGAGGAGTTGATGTACCAAATCATCTCTAACTGCTTTAAAAAGCTCAGCCTATTAGATCGTCATTTCCACCAGTGTAGTTGGATTTAAGCTTAGATATTGTTATCTTCACTTCGCTTTGCTCGGGTTGACAGAATTGTTGGTCGTCATCATTCAGGTTGAATGGAGTATTCTGCCTGACAGCAAATTTTCGGTCGTCACTGCCATTTAACAGTCAGATATGATCTTTCCAAATGCTCGTTTTATCTTCAGGTAGAACTTTCGAACATCTTTCCTACTGTAACACCTCTCTTTTGACTCAATCTTTCTTCTAAAATATTTAGGAAACCTAAATATTCCATATAAAGCCAGTAGTGAAAGAGATATACCTTACTATCTTCTGTGGATCTATACATGAAACTTATTCAAGCAATGCAAAGAATAATCTCACGGGTGTCGGACAGAATCCCGAAAAACA
Source organism: Pocota personata (assembly GCA_963082735.1). Lineage (NCBI taxonomy): Eukaryota > Metazoa > Arthropoda > Insecta > Diptera > Syrphidae > Pocota > Pocota personata. Next base: position 197,214,428 of record OY720430.1, on the reverse strand, counting down.
TAATCCCGAAAACCCAAAATCCTGAAAACCTAAAGTCCCGAACGGACAAATTCCCGAAAATGAAAGTGAACACCTCGCACCCACACCAAATCCTACAGTGACCCCTGGCAGGGGAGTTGCAGGAGGGCAGCATGCCCCCCCCCCCCCATACATATTCTACTGTTTATGCATTGTGGATATAATATACATATATTTGAACATTTGACAAATTTTTAATTTTATATAATTTTTCGGGATTAAGTTTTCGGGATTTTGGCCTTTCAGGATTTTGGATTTTCAGGATTTTGGTTTTTCGGAATTTTGGATTTTCGGATTTCAGTTTTCGGGATTTTGACCCCAACCCCGATCCCACAGCTATATTATGTATTGACAGAGCGCGGCAAGAGCAGAGGGATTTGCGACTGCTCAATAGGAAAGTGAATCTTACAGTTGACGATCCCACGTTGAAGTGAATGTCAGGTGAGAGTGGAAATATGTTCGCACCCGTACCGTGGACTTGGAACAGTCAGTGCAGATACTCTTAATGAATTCTGTAAGGCTCCAGCTGTTATACCAGTCCTCCCTGCTAGGGA